>VCJI01002849.1:0-34639 GCA_024139395.1 Backusella morwellensis | reverse complement strand
TTTTTTTTTTTAAAAAAAAAAAAAACACAATAATAGCAACAAATCTAAAAAATAACAACAAATACAAATACTCGTAAAATATACAAGAAATGAAGTGAAGGGAACGAAAAACAGAGAATCATTTCACAAGAGAACATTGTGTTCTCCTATTTTTAAATTGATCGAGACCTTCTGATCCGAGGACTCTCCTGTGCCTTGTTTTTAGCGGGGAACCAAACCAGGTTTAAGGTAACATCAGGCTTTTTACTTTCTCTTTATCCTTTTTTTTTTGTTTTTGTTTTTTCTTTTTTTTCTATTCTTACTTGTTCTTTTTTTCCCCTTTCCTTTAATCCCATTATTATTAAACCACCAACTCTTTTTTTTTGTACCTGGATTTTGAGCGACTAAATGTATTTAAGAAAAAAATCGCTCATAGTCCTTCTCTCAGCATTTTGTTTGTTTTCTATTGTGTCGGGACAGAGTACAACAGAGCCCACTCCGACTGCAACGGCCACATCAGTAGAAGAACCAGACTCAAGTGTCGGTACCCACAATGCTAGCGAAACCGCTACGTCAGGCATCAATCCATCATCAACAATTAATAGCAATAATGACAGTATAACATCAAGTCTGGAACCAACTTTTGCATCAACTGTAGCACAATCACCTATACCTACCGTGCAGAGCACCGGGTGGGACAGCGAAGGAAATCAACCT
Organism: Backusella morwellensis; assembly: GCA_024139395.1. Taxonomy (NCBI): domain Eukaryota; kingdom Fungi; phylum Mucoromycota; class Mucoromycetes; order Mucorales; family Backusellaceae; genus Backusella; species Backusella morwellensis. Next base: position 33,943 of record VCJI01002849.1, on the reverse strand, counting down.
GCCTCGAACCAGCAGAGCTGGCTTCGAGAGCACAACCGTTTTGTATTTATTATATTCGTTGGATTGTTCGTTATTGGTTTACTTATCTGGTATATTGCAAGAAGTATAAAGGGAATGCGTAAAAGATTAGAGGCCGAAAATAATACCCAATTATACATGATGCAACAAGCTACAGGCAATAACACGACACAACCACAACAACAACATCATCCTATTCCGGAAACTTCTGTCCCTCCACCTGCTTACAAACAGGAAGAATATCATCCAACTTCATCTTATAATAACAATCAACAACAGCCCCATTATTAAATTAACGCGTGCAAGAAAAAAAGGGTTTATATATTTTTTTATTCTTTAGAAGAATATTACAATTAGTTTTTAATTTTTTGTTTTTTTGTAATATATACATTATTATTACTTTATTATCATTATAAACCTTATTTATTATTTATAACATTGTTAATGATTATGATCAACATTTGTGGACTGTGAAACGAAGCGGTCCGGATCCGTTTGACAAGTTCCTTCTTCGTTCTTCCTGTTCAAAAGTACCCTATCTATTTTTTGTTTTATTTCCTTTTACAGAATGTGAAAAAAAAAACGAATAAAAATTGAAACCCTTTATTTAGATTAAGCTGAGTCTAATTCTATTTTTTATAACAAAACTATTGTCCCAAATAGCCTTTTCGTTTATTTTGTATTTACATTTTAAATAACTCTGTATTAGAAAAAGTAAATGCATTTCATTATAGTTTAATGGGCAAAACTAAATGGGGTGTATGTGTACACAGAAAATCTCACTGTGTGTACACAACTCCAAAATGCGGATTTTTAAATTAATAAAGTCACCATAGGTTTTTTCTCTTTTACATATATGTCGAGCAGAACCGTTTTTTGTATATATGGAACGAATATCATTAGGATAAAGTACCTTATGTATTCAATACTATACTCAAAACTATTTTTTTTCTTTATGTACATTTAAACCAGAGTATTTTCTTGAGCTGGAAGGCATGACATCAAATTTTGTTTCTAAAACAATCACTGCAACATCATATCGATACGATCACAATAAGTCTTGATAGATACACTAGTGTTTCTTCTAATGTCTGACTATATTACTTTTGACAGAGTGTTCACCTATATAAACCAACATGTATTCGCCAAACCGAACTTTTTTTTTCGAGTTTATAAAAGAGAGTTACTAAAGATAGGCTGATAGTTCATGCAAAATATATTTTCCATGGTTGACAAAATTAAATTCATTGCTCACGGTACTTTTGCCAATTTAAAGAAAATAATACCATAAAACAAACATGTCAGATGGCTAAACTTATATTTTTAATAAATAAAATAGGAATCCCTGTGTGGTACTATCATATTGTTTCAAGTAAAAATGAATGTACACATAGTCTAGTATCTCCTTGTAAACTCAACTTTTAAATCATTTGGACCAATCATGGCGAGACCAGTCGCTATTAATCCATCTTTATGAATGGAGTCGTTAGGTAACACCCAAGTGTACTTCCTCACTATAAAATTATTTTCATGCACATTAAAACACTTTAATGAATAAACTAGTATACACTTACAAAGCATGGAAAGCAGCACCCTCTGTTCTGTTAAACTAAAGTTCATGCCAATACACTGGCGAGGGCCATTACCAAATGGGATCCAAGTCATTCCTTTTAAATCTTGTTGACTAGCTTCTCCACCAGGTGCAAAGCGGTCAGGGTTAAATTCAAGAGGATTTTCCCAGTTCTTTTCAGAGTGCATCGTTTCATAAATATTAGTTGTTAGCCAGGTTCCCTTAGGTATAAATGAACCGGCAAGTTCGCAATCTTCAACAGAATATCTTGGAAGGGTTTCGGGGACTGGACCACATACACGCAGTGTCTATTGATTCCAAAAATGAGTATATTATTCTCTAATTTAAGTTTTTTTTTTTAAGTAGATATACCTCTTTTACTATTTGGTTAAGATACTCCATCCTCTTGGTATCTTCAATAGTTGGGAGAATATCTTTCGATTCATCTCCAAGAATAGATAAAACTTCTTCTCTTGCTCGCTGCTGCACGCTAGGATGTAAAGCCAAATAACATATAGCAGATGACAATGCATTGGATGTTGTATCGTGCCCCGCCAAAAAGAATATATTGATGTTGTGCTATTTTTTTTTATTAAAAAAAAGCAATATGGTTACCACTTTGAGTCACCAACACGCTCCTTTTTCTTTATATTACCTCCAACTCATCATTTGTCATTTTGCCTTCTCCTTGCATCTCACTTTCCAGCATCAAAACGAGCAAGTCTTTTTCATTCTCCTCTAAATTCTCACTTTGAGTTTGTCCACTTTCAACCTTTTTACGTCCTTCTTCAATGACATTTCGAAGCATATCTTTGAACTTTGCTAGCTCTTCATGAGCTCGTCTTCTTTTTGGAAGCATCCAAAGAAAATAGACATCAAGAACAGGGAACATAAAATAGAGTGGATCAATCAAGTTTTTGATTATATTATTGTATCTCTTGACCCACTCATTATCTCTATCACTAAGTGCGTTGAAGTTGAAACCTATTTTTGTTGTTATTAACTCATTGTTTTTAATAGTTGATTTCAACATATACCAAAGCCTGCTTTTCCGATTGCATCCAAAGTCCATCTTCCCATTAGATCAGGTACATCCGCTGTTGATCCCATTTTTTCTATTTCTTGGAATAGTTGCTGAGTAAGTTTGCCAAATAGCTTCACGGGCATGGAGCGATGGAAAGCAGGGTTGGCAACCTTTCGTTGATTTTTCCAATGATCCCCACCGCTACTTGCAAGCATATTGGTACTACCAGCAAACTTGTATAACATTGTGGAGTTATTTGAAGGTGGTTGAGGAACTTTTGGAAACAGATCTAAGAGAGATATAAGTACCAAAGAGGAGTGTGCCAGTCATTTTTACTCTACACACCATGCTTAAGTAATACACGCCTTATTGCTTGTGGGCTCGTAACGTGTACCTCCCAACCTAATCTTCCTGGTCTCTGAGAGCGTGAATATAAATTTATCTTATTAGTATTTATTTTATATATTTGAAGAAAAAAAGATGAAGCGATTACCGAGTATAGGCCGTTACTATCCTTTGAGTTTATAAGAGGAAGACTGAATCGTTGTGCGCGTTGGATAGCAGGCTCATTTCGAAGAAGATTTATAAAAAAGTTGAAATAGCTTTGGTAGGGAATATGGAGGAGTTTTCGTGGAGGTCGTATTATATTGGTGATTTTGTACGAGATTATCAATAGAATGGCTGCACTGATAGCAATAACTTTATTTCTTCTTGTCAACCTCGGAGCAATTTCATTATTGTAAATATTTGCCATGTTCGTAAAGGGAATTTCTAAAAATGAATTTTGTAGTGTATTCATGTGAAAAGTTTTTATTTTCAAAACTGAAAATGGTCAAAGGATCATGTATTTATATATCAAGTGCTTTGAAACCCAGAATACATGTGATGCAGAAAAGGCTTTTCTAACTAGTTTTAGTCTAAAGTAAACTTGTACACAACCTTCATCATGCCAAGAAAATTCGTATTTTAAACAAAGATATCATATTGCTCTGAAGGTGAAGATCATCGAGTATCAGAAAAAAAAAAGTTCACTCTTATATTTAATATTTAACCTAAAAAAATGAATTGCTATGGAATGGGGTATATCTGTATTGTTGTACTCTTTTTAATGAGAGTTTTCCCGACAATCCACGGAATCAAGGTAAAAAAAAAACAAAGTTCCAAGTTTATTCAATTACTTTCTATTTTTTTTGAAGAAAAAGCTGTAGATGAGACCAGGCGAAGAAAAAATATTTAAACAAAATGTTAATGGGCTTATCTACAATGCCAAGTATAAAGCTACCGTTACCAATACTCGGTGTTCAAAAGAAGAGAATACAAGATCTGGGTATCACAACATTCATATTAATTATTACATATATTTCACTAATATCATAATTATGGACAGTGCATTTGACTAATTTTAAAAAAGATAATTCATATATACATATATTTATTTATGGTCATTTTAAAAAGACAGATGGTAGGAGCAATAAGTGCAGATATAGGTTATGAAGAAATAAATAGTATAATAAATAATTGAGAAAGTTAGTATCTTTTAGTAAACGTAACATTCAAGTTGCTTGGTCCAATAATGTTGAGACCAGTGGAAAGCAATCCATCTTTGTGGATGGAATCTTTTGGTAACTCCCAAGTGTATTTTCTCACTATAAAGATATATGTTAGTGAAATTTGAATATACAATTTTTAAAATTAACTTACAAAGCATGGAAAGCAATACTCTCTGTTCTGCTAAACTAAAGTTCATACCAATGCATTGGCGAGGGCCATTGCCGAATGGGATCCAAGTCATTCCTTTCAATGCTTGTTGGCTGGCTTCTCCACCAGGTGCAAAGCGGTCAGGGTTGAACTCCAGAGGATTTTCCCAGTTCTTTTCAGAGTGCATTGTTTCGAATATATTACAGGTTATACGAGTTCCTTTAGGAATAAAGCTACCAACAAGCTCACAATCTTCAACAGAACATCTGGGAAGTACATTAGCTACAGATCCACTTATACGTAATGTCTGTGGTCAAAAATAAAGTAAGTATTCACGAATTCAGAATAGTGATTGTTTACATCTAATTAACACTGTACCTCTTTTATTACTTGGTTTATATATTCCATATTCTTTGTGTCTTCAACAGTAGGAAATACATCCTCTGGCTCCTCTCCAAGAATAGAAATAGCTTCTTCTCTGGCACGTTGCTGAATATCAGGGTTCAAAGCCAAAAGGCAGATGGCAGATGCTAAAGCGTTTGATGTTGTATCATGTCCAGCCACAAAGAAGAGGGCAAGGTTGCTCTACATAAAATAAATAAATAAATAAATAGGGTTCTTCTCTTGGTCATTTTTTATTTCACTATTTACCTCCAACTCAGCATCTGTCATTTTGCCTTCTCCTTGCATCTCGCTCTCGAGCATCATAGTCAACAGATCCTTTTCATTATCCTCCAGATTTTCATTTTGAGCTTGTCCACTTTCGACCTTTTTACGTTTTTCATTAATCACATTTCTGAGCATGGATTTAAAGGTGGCTAATTCGTTATGCAATTGCTGTCTTTTTGGCATCAACCAGAGGAAATAGATTTCAAGGAAAGGGAACATGAAATGGAGTGGATCGGTGGCACCTTTGACAACGTTATTATATATTCTAACCCAGTCATTGTCTCTATTTGGAAGTGCATTGAAATCAAAATCTACATAAAGATGCATTAATAAAAAAGATATACAAATAATGGGTTTAAGTTTAATTACCAAAACCAGCTTTTCCGATAGCGTCCAAAGTCCATCTTTCAGTCAAATCAGGTACATCAACTGTTGGTCCCATCTTTTCAATTTCTTGGAATAGTTGCTGAGTGAGTTTGCCAAATAGCTTCACGGGCATGGAGCGATGGAAAGCAGGGTTGGCAACCTTTCGTTGGTTTTTCCAATGTTCTCCTCCAGTTAATGCGACCATGTTATTCCTACCAATGAATTTGACAACCATTGAATGTTTGAAGCTATCGGGTTGACTTATCTTAGGAAATAAATCTAAGAAAATATGAGTACATACAAGAGATATGTAATATTTTTTCGTCTCACATACCATGCTTCAGTAGTACACGCTTTATTGCTTCCGGGTTTGAGGTGTGAATTTCCCAACCCAGTCTTCCGGGTCTCTGTTTAAGTTTAAATTTAACTAATTAGTATATTTGGGTAGATCTAGAATTTTTTTTTCAATCATTACCAAGTATAAACCATTGCTTTCCTTAGAATTGACTAGCGGAAGGGCGTATTGCTGAGCACGCTTGAGGATAGACTTTTGACTGATAATCGACGAAATAAAGCTAAAGTAGCCTTGGTGAGGAATATGACGAAGGTTGCGAGGTGGTCGGACCATGCTATTGATCTTGTAGGCTACTATCATTAAAATAGCTGCACTGATACCGATCACTTTATTCTTCTTTGTCAGTTTGGGGACAATTTCATTGTTATAAATGTCTGTCAGTTTCTTGAGGGGAACCTCTAAGAACGAATTTTGTATGATTTCCATTTGGATAGTAAGAGAGTAGTGTTTTTTTTCAGAATGGCGAGAGGAATGATGGGAAAAATGGCCGTATTTATACTATTTGTTGAAAAAAAAAGTCACTAGGTTTATGACGTATTGGAATTTACTTTGCATATTTTAATTTTTTGGTTTGGAGACAGTGTAAATCTATTTTGTCACACCCGTACAAAAAAGCTGTCTATTACAGTCCAGTACTATATTACAGGAACAATGGCGTGTCAAAAAAAAAAAATAATTGAATATTGACACCTTCTCGTAAACTTGATCCATTTCTCAGAGTGAATTCAAGGACTTGAAACGGTGGGGAGCAACGGATAGATCATTTCCAAAAAAACCCCCGGGGTTGGAAAACCTTACTCCGAGCGCCCTCCGGAATTAGGTGCCGTAGCTCTTACATATTGTACTTTTACATTTGAACGAATATTAAGGAACCTTTGAACTTGTATGCCCTACGACCTCGATAGTTTGAACCTCAGAAGAAGGTATTTTTTATTATATGAATTTTATATTTCTATAAATACCCTTTTGAATATAGGATCGTAGTAATTCGGCTTGGGTTTTAAAAGGTGCCGAACTGCAAAATTAGCCATTTATAGTAATGTTTATCTGTAAGTGCATGTTTTGATTGATTAATGTTGTATTTACAATAATTATTTACCTGTTTCTTCAAACAGATATTAATTGAGTGTTCACACGTACGGATTTTTCCTTCGATTTTGTTTTTGTTAGATGAAGGTTTAGGTTCTTAACTCTAAGTAACTTTATGTTTTTAGAGCCTTTTTAAATGCAGAAAATGTAGACAAGCATTGCTCAGCAACTAGTTAATACTTGTTAAGCCATATTTTGGTAAACATTACAAAGTTTATAAAAATGGTCATAGCTTAAATCATTTGAATGGTTGTAGATAACGATACTTTCTGAAATAAATGCTGACAATCACTGTTTGCATTCTTCTTCAAAAGTTATCGTTTTGCCTTTATGCTTATAAAGCTGAGTTTAACTTTGACTTGAGTTGTATTTGCAGATCAAAGATATCTTGAAAGGAACATGGATAAATATCAATATTTTGGTGATAAGATATTTTACAGTGCCTACAGTGCCAATTTACAGGCCTCGAATTGGAAATGCTGGCACTGTAAGTGAATAATGCATACAATTGTAAAAATAATTATTACTTCATTACAGATCAAATCTTTAATTTTCATTGCCAGAAGCTGATATAGAGACCAGGTTTTACCATGTACCCTATAGGCCCATATTTTTAGATGAGTATCCACAGGCTTCATGCCGTAGCTTAATAGAGTATATACCTGTTAATGAATCGAGATGGTCTCCAAGACGTAATGGAATCTGTTCATATGAAAAGGAAGGATCCTCAACATTCCAGCCTGTCTAACATAAACATATATTAAAACATTTTATTATTATTATATCAAGACTGAGGCAAACAAAAAATATGATTTAAAATGATCATTTTATTTATTTAAATATGTAACAATAGCTAAGCGTTATTCAAAGTAAAAAAGTGTACAAATTCGCGAGAATATTAAAAAAAAAAGTTGACATGCTAATGTCTTTAGACGGATCGACCATGGGCAATGTTATCACCCTTAACGACCTTGGCTTCGTTACCACTGATCTTTCCAGCAAGCTTCTCGAGATTGCCCTTAATCTTATCACCAGCAGAAGGTTTAGTATCAGTCTCGGAAGAACCCAAAGCATTATCATGATGCTGGGATGTACTGTGCTTGTTTCCAGAAAGCATTTGACCGTGGGTGCCATCATGGTGATGAGAGGCACCATGATCTCCTTCAGGAGCAGAGATATTTTGGAAGTTTCCGCCAGAAATATCAGAGCCAGTGGAAGTCATGGGGTGGGCTCCGCTAGTAGCTGTAGTAGCATTATGTGTGTTGGAGGGATTCTCGATACCTGTAGATCCGTACTGATTGGAGCCGTAGCTGCTGCGATCATGACGAGTACCTGAGAGATCGCTGACATTACTGGATTGTTCAGAATCTAGGCGTCTACCTTCATTAGAGGCATTGACCCGGGCGTGTTCAGCAGTGTTGACAGGGGGAATACATGTACCTGCGTGGCGGTTAGTGGTGGAAGGGTTGTTTTCACCGGCAAGATCATTGTAGGAGGTCTGATTTTGATCGACCTTTCTTGTATCAGCAATAGGACCACTGTAATTCATATCATTACCAGTAGTATTGGCACCAGCAAAAGAGTTGGGGTTACCAAGGCCAGAGGCTGCGATACCATGGTTTTCGTTCAACTGGTTGTTACCATCGTTAAGACGGACATTTTGATCAGACTTCAAGTTGGAGTTATTGTTGTAAGCAGACATGATGATTGTTTTGTTATTCTTATTATTGAATTAAAATATATAATAAAGATGAAGAATAAAAAAAAAAGCTGTTCGAAACTGGCCTTTTTATATTATTTTGCTTCATGCGTGAAAAGTAGTGAATGACAACAATGACAAGTGATTTACGTCAGTTTATTTTATGCTGTGTAAGAGTAAAACTATGTATTAATCATGACGTAGTTGTTTATTCGAGGAGTTCGAATACGACGATCGACGATTTCATCAAAATGCTAAAGTTTGAATTTTTTTTTAGTGCTTCACAAAAATATTCGGAGTAAAATTGTTTGTCACGTCACTGCTTGGTTATTTTTTTTTCTTCACAAAAAAAAGTAATGCTACACAATAAGAAATAAACTAATTCCCTTGTTCAAATAAAGCACTAACTAGCGATTATAAGATATGCCAGCGGATCAGAGCCATCCTTTTGCCACCTTCCCTGCCTCTGCAGGCAAAGGAAATAACGGTCTGAGACCTTATTATACCCCGGGTCTTGGCAGCGGAAACTACACTACAGTCGTGCCTACTGCCCAGTCTATTGCAGCCGCTCCCTACAATGAATATGATGACCTGATAGACTCAAGAGCAGCAGCCAGAGAACTCATCAACTTTACTGTCTTGAAGTATCTCAGTACTGCAGTAAGCAGCCCCTTTGAGGTTTCAAAGACCCTGTTGCAAGTACAATATATGCCACGCGAAGATGCTCACGTACCTTTTGCAAAAGCCGTGGATAGCCTCGAAGACTCTGACAAAGAACCAGAGGTAAGCCCAACCGTGCTTTTATTAATACTTTCTCGGTGTACACTTAATAATAATAATAACAATAAAGCAGGGCGAGTATACTGACGACTCTGAAGAGGAATTCGACTTTTACGAAGACAGTTCCAGACGCAGACCACACGCATCGGCGCCTGGAGAGGAAATGCAGGCTGGCTCGATCGATGTCGATGATCCCATGTTTAAGAAAAAGATGCCTCTTGACGCCAGTGGCTATATTGTGCGATCAAGTGTATACGATGATGCAACACGACCACCTCATCAGATTAAGCCTATTGAGGGAGGCGTTTGGCAAGGAATTGGAAGATTAATGAAACATCCTCAGGAAGGCTGGCGCTCGCTTTTCAAAGGACAATATACAAACTGGATATACGAAGTATCTCATTTGTTTCTTCAACCTACACTCGAGGGAGTTTTGAATGATATGTTTGACCTTTATGACGATACAATCCCTCTTGTCCACCTCGACCACGTCGGCCCCAACTTGGCCACTCTTGTGGCAAGTCATGTTATTGTCGGAGTGCTACTTAGTCCCTTAGAAATTATAAAGACAAGGTGAGTGTTGTGTCATAATATTGTTGCGTGTGAGGATTAAACGGTGCATTATTAGACTGGTGGTCCAATCTGCTTCGCCCCTTCAGCGCAAATACAAGGGTCCATTCGATGGTTTGTACACAATGATAAAGGAGGAAGGCGGCTTAAAGGGTCTTTACTTGAACCACAACTTGGTGCCCACTATCCTTTACCATACAATCACACCCTTATTACAAAACACCATCCCCTTAATCATTGATCGTGTGTTCCGTATCTCGGCCAGTGAATCTCCTTTCCTTTACAGTCTGGCTGAGTTGGGCTTAAACACACTGGACGTTTTACTTACTTTACCTTTGGAAACCATCCGTAAACGTCTCCAATGTCAAATTAGAACCCGTACACCCGGCAACAAGCGCTTCGAGCCTGTTGTCGCGTTGAGACCCGTCCCTTACACAGGCATCATGAATGCTGCTTACAGCATCATCAGGGAAGAAGGTGGATCAAGTAAAGACAAGAAGAAGTCGGATAAGAAGAAGCCCGCCAGCCATTTTACAAACTGGAGTTTAAGGGGTCTTTATCATGGTTTCAATATGCAATGCACATCAAATGTGGTTTTGTTTGTATTACATGCAATCAACGGCATTGAAGGTAACGTCATTTTTTAGCCCACTTTTTTTTACAATTAATACTGACTTGTTCTTTAGTCATGGATGATTATGAAGACTTTTAAAGTATCTCACATACAATGCATTTGTAAATTATATCTATCTCGCTCCTTTCTTTTTTATGTCATTATTATTATTATTAATTAAATCTAATTTATAAAAATATAGCATGAAAATGCCACTATGACATTATTCTTCAAATTCATGCAAATCCATTCGTCATAAAGTTAGTCTTGAACATTATGTCATTTCAGACAGCTAACCAAATTTGCTTTTAAGGTTTTGATGGAATGTAATCGAATCAACTTATTTTATAACAATGAGCTCAGTAATGCGATTTACTTGATTTATCATGCTATTACAAGTATCATCATCATAATAGATAGTTCATATCTATACTGATATTCTGCATTTGGAGCAGTTTATGTTTATGCTCAAGTTATTTTTATTATTAAAAATTGTGGATTATTAAAAATGGAATGGAAATGCAAGAGAATCAAAAAATATTAAAAATCATTCATTTGAAAAGCTGTGTTTGGTTTATATTGGGGTACCGAACGTTGCTGGTGTGCTGTTAGATGAGTATGTGAAGAGGTGCTCTCTTCTGTTTCCTGTCTTGAAAACATAAGAGGAAGCGGTTTATCGTTATCGGCTGCCGTAACTATCTTTTCGTCGTGAATAGGCGCCATTGAGTCAAACTCTCTTGTTCCGTCAAACGCATTATTACCAGAGTTCTTTTGTTTTGATAGCCAGCTCTTACTTTCAGCTTTACCAGCATCATCGAGAGATCTAAATACTTCATCATCTATATAGTATGCCTTAAACAGCATCTCAAGCATTTGCATACGATCTTCTACACGATTGAGCCTCTGATCATCAGGTTCATTCAGATCAAGGTTTCCAAGATTGGACATACTATATCGGTGATGTACGGGGTGTACTAAGGGTATACCCGAGTTTGTAATTTGAAATTTAGATTGAAGGCCACGTAAAAGTGAGCGTTTTCTTTCGCCTGTACTCCATCTATGAACTACACCCCAAGGCTACAAAAAAAGGATGTGGCATTAGTTGTTTTGCTTTTAAAATTATCATCTAGCTCTATTTTATTTACTCACACTTCTTGGGCGATACCCAAAGAGCCATGCCTGAATTGCGACCAGTAATCCAAAGATACCACCAACAAAGCCCAGTGCATTTACCAGAGTATAAATTTTAACATCACGCTCTATTGTATTTGAAAACGAGTTTGGTAATACTTGAATTCTTCCTAGATCAGGATGTGTGTCTGGATAAGCTGGGTTTGGCATTTCTTCTCTGAAATAAGTTTCAATTTGTGGTGTTGAATTTGTCACTGGTAAAAAGCCAACATAATTCCAACCTACGGGTTGTAGGTATTGACGGTTAATCATATCATAGTTGGCTACACTATAAGTATAAGGCTGGATGTCATAAACACCAGTAGCTTCTTGATCATTTATTTCTCTTGTCACCCAATTTGCAACATCTTCTTGTCTCAAGAGATTGGGAATAGAACTAGCAATTCTGTAGATAGGGACATTGGGATCCATTTTCTTAGGATAAAAAGCTATATGAACACGTCCTGCCGCTGATTGAGGTGTACCATAATAGTTAAAAAACAGTTTACTACCGTTGTTTTCGCCACTTGTGGCTGTGAGTATGAAGTCTTCTGGTGCTCGGAACAGGTAGCAATTGATATCACCAGCCATATCCGTAAACACTGGTTTAAACACACTCATATCTAAGGGTATTATAAAACTATTACAGTTATATCCCATATCTGTAGAACATGTAACACCGGATACGCCTGGTAAAGCTGGAGGGGCAATACCATCATAACAGAACCGAATATCTGTTTTATTAGAAAAACAATGTAGTTTGAAATAAGTAAATGCCATGGAATCCCAATATTAGTTATAATAAGACAAAATATACCTGGAACTTCAACAGTGGCAGCAGGTTCTTGAATGGTTTGAATCACATCAGGGCTTTGGATTGCTTGACGAACCACAAATGCAAGGAAAAGTGCAAAAATGAACAGTAAAAATATCTGAAACAAAAAGCGCGTTGTTTCTGCCCAAAGGGGTTCACCAGTACTACAAAAGTACCACTTAATGTTAGTTGTTTTTTTTAAAAAAAATAAAGAATATTCCTCTGCATCTCTTTGTCAAGTACATACCGAGGTTTCCAAATATCTTCATGAACTTTTTTGAACAGTAGTTGTATATAACGTTTGAATTTCCAAACCAAAAGAATAAGACAAACAAGAACAATAAAGCATACAATGGTAACACCAGCTATGACACCACCTGATATACCAGACTCAGCTTTAGCTGGAGTAAATGACATGAGCCACATATTCGCGCTTGTATCATAGACATTTATATCTCCATAAAACCCGTCGAGACCTTGTCCAAAAGCAGCAACTAAATACTTTGAGTCAAACAATCCAGCCGATGCATAGCTTCTTCTTGGAGGAGGAGCACCAGTAATAAGAGGGCTGTCCCAAGTCCATGTTGCTGTATTGAGGATAGTGACGGTATTAAGAACAACTTTAGAGAATGGCGTTCCACCATTATCGCCTAAAGTATTAAGATAATGGTTAATTGTAACTGAAAATATAAACAATAATACTCAAAGAAATCTTAATTACCTCCAAAAACGAAGATCTTGTTATCAGGTGCTATGAAATAGTATTTTTTAAAATGAATATCAGTTTTGAAAAAAAAAATAGATATCTATAACAACTTACAAACTATGGCATTATGATTGACACGAGTGGAAGGTAATTTTTGATTTGGTAACGCTGTAATGGTTTGGTTATACCATAATCTGTCTGTAGTATTAAAAATGAAGGCTACTGACATTGGTAAAAAATCAGTAGCAGGCATGGCACTTGCGCGGTAGGAGCCACCAATAACTACAATCTGACCATTACTATATTCAAAAAGCAACTTAGATATTTATATGAAATTATACAATGGATATAAATGATTTTACCTCATATAAGACATAGTATGACTAAATATCTCGACTGGCATGTTGGGCAGAGCAGTAATTTGATTCGTAATTGTGTCCATTACAAAAAAATCAGAGAAAGATGCACTAGAGTTTGTTCCTCCTAGAATATAAACACTTCTATTGCCGTCGTAAACTGAAGAATGGAGGGCTCTATTTAGTGGGACGACACTTGTGGTGGCAGGTTGGAGAGTGTTCCAGTTACTTGTCGCAAAATCGTAACTGTACATTTGTAAAGGTAAATTTTGGCCGTATGTTGTATTCGTAAATCCTCCTAGTAGATACATAGTACGTTGGTCATTTACAACAACTACTCGCCCATCTACTGTGCCGTTTGGTCGATTAAGCTGAGGAAGTGTCTGAAACAGGAATGTGTTATTAGTTAATGTCACTTCATAAAGCTCATTTGTATGGTTGGCGGTGGCATTTTTACCACCAAACATCACCAAAGAGTTATTTCTTTGTGCTGTAGCCATATTTCCTATCGCAGGAAAGCTTGAGCGTAGATCTGGAAAATAAAAACTTCCATGACAAAAGGCTATCAAAGTTGTCAGAATAACAAGTGTCTTCAATAACATCTTTTCTACTTGGTTTATCTGGGTTTTTTGAATAAAAGAAAAGAATAACGAAATAAAGGGTTTATTTTTAGAGATGTGTCTTGAATAGATATTTATAATTACAAAGTTGAAAAATTATGGGCTTGTTTGATAAACAATATCAAGTGGCTGAATGTTTTGGTTGGTTTTTATGCAAAAAAGGCTATTGTAAACAACTCGAAAATACTCTCAAAATAAACAATCTGATAGCAATCTTTGTTCTCCTACTGCCTATTTTTTGTTTACTGATGATCGGTTCATTGCTGGTTGAAACAATAAAAAAGCAACTTTCTAGTCATGAAGTATGCTAAAGATTTTTGGGCTTAAATAAACCACCAATAATGGAGTGGGATATTCTAAATTTGGACGTAGTACAGGACGTATGTTTGTTTGTTTATACGTAATGTCGACGAATGATAGGAAATTGGAGATTCAAACAACTCACTAAGTGCTGTATATATATATATATAAATAGGTGTTTTAACTCCATAAAAAATCATAGATACCAGGATTAGAATAAAGCTAAATGTATTGAACCCCTATGAAAGAAAATGAGAATGTAACACCGGTGCTGAAATGAAAGACTACTTCCATTACTAGATATAAGCATTTCTGGAGTATACTTCTTTGTTACAACTGTAGTTGATTGAAAATATTCCAATGAACTACTATAAATAGCCACATTTACTAATTTTATTTTTTATAAATGTGTTCCTTCTTTGCCATCCATCCTCTTTATACATGTATATATGTCAATATTACAGGTCTAACGTACAATCCCACGTTACTCACATCAGAAATCTCATTAGTTTCACTAAACGTATCATCTGGATCGAATTTGAGATACCTAATCAAGGTACATCGTTTATCCAATCAATTTATAGGAAATGGAGGTGGGGGTTTTTTTCCCGCGATTCTATGTCTACAATTACCTACAGTTGGACGATACCTGAACTTTTTTTTTAAAATGTTTTAAAGATAGCAGTGGTTTTTATTATACTATGTTCCTTTTATTATTATTAGCTAGACGAATGATGATGGGTCCTACGAGTGAGAAAAAGTAGTGTTGACTAACTGCAAAAAAAAAGAAAAAAGAAAAAAAGAAAGGTCGGGATGAAAATGGTCATTTCTTGAACTACAACAAAACCTGCGCAAGGCATAGCGCCAGCCTCTTTTTTCTTATACTTGAATATTGTTTGGTTCCCATATTTCCAACTGTAAAATAAGCTGAATTATTTTTTCAGTTTTTGATCTTTCTGGTTTAGATATGTTCAATTTCCTAATATTAAACGCTAGTTTTAACTGACCATATAGCTTTTCTTGTGATTCTTGTTAAAATTATATTTGGTGCACATTTTATTACTTTTTGTTTCAAGTTTTGCAAAGTACTAAATTTAGAAAGTTAATTCTTTGGATTTTATAGAAAAGGATATGAATCCAAACTTTTCGTACTCGTAGCACAGATGTAAATTCCGAAATGGTGGTTGAAAACAAAAAGTGTGGGGAAGAACTGCAAGAATAGCAGTAAATTAAACTGGGTTATTAATAAGGTTATAGTTATGGAATAGTTCTATTGATTATTAAATTCTAAGAGTCTTTAAAAGAGATTTTCTTATTCAGAGTTTGAATTGTTTGTAAGGGGTTTTATACAATAGTGGCATAGTCTTGAAAGCAATGCATAAATAAGGTGATGGTAATTACAAAAGTATTTTTGCCTTCCTTTGGGTCTTTTTTTATTTTTATTTTTTTTTGCATGAGAAAAGCAAATCTAACAGCTTACATAAACAGTGTTTAAACCTATGATCAGCTCACTATTTTAATAAAAATGATGACAATCTTTCTTGATCTAGTAACGAGGTAACTTCCTCGGAATTGTCTGAAATGCTTGATAACAGGTCTATACCACACTGGGAAAGTTCAGTGCCAAATCAAAGTTCTATTGGCATTGTAAATGAAATTAGACTTCAACATAACAATGCGTTCAATTATCTATCACATTAGAAAAAAAATTCAGAAAAATGAACAAATTGATTTCTCTTTTTCAAAATATCAAGTTTTGAAGCACATGTTATTGTATTGCAATATGATCATTATAGTAAACACTGTTCTGTTTGTGATATCAACCTCAATTTGTCTACTTTGCTTTTTCTTTAGGAGAATTCAGGAGAATAATCTTCGTGTGTGCGAAACATATCTTTATTGTGTGTGTCTTTCCCCCACACCTTGTACGACCCTGTGCTACTCTTTCAAATTTCCTGGGTTAGTATTTTTTTTATTGTCAAGATTCTCATGGCTTAATAAAAAAAAGTATAAATTGAAATGAATTCAAAATCAAAAAAAGCTTATTTTCAGTATTATTTTTGTTCCTGGCAAATTGACTCAATATGGCAGATACCAAGGATAATCTATCCGTGAAGTCACTGGAAAAAGAAGAACATATCGAGCAATCTACCATGGAGAAGGGTGTTGCTGCAGATCATGATCGTATTGATCCTGAAATTGCCAAGTATATGTCTGATACTACTGTCGAAATCGATGAAGCTACCAACAAGCGTCTGAAAAGAATGATTGATAAGCGTGTTCTGACAATAATGACATTTACCTATTTCCTGCAGGCTCTGGATAAAGGTACATTGTCATTTTCTTCCATCATGAATTTGCCTAAAGATACCGGTTTAGTTGGACAACAGGTAAGTTTATCTTTATCTTCTTCTTTATTAGCAGTCTTTTATTCAACATGTTCCCTTAAAATAATAGTATTCTTGGTTAACTACATGTATTTACATTGCAATTCTAATCATGGAATATCCCATCAATTGGATCATCACAAAAGTCCCACTTGCAAAATTCTTGGCCTTTAATGTTATTTGCTGGAGTATTGTTCTTGCTTTGCACTCTGTCTGTAAAAACTTTGTAAGTCTTGTTGTAGTCCGTACACTGCTTGGTATTTTCGAAGCAACCTGCCAGCCAATTTTCCTTATTCTGTCAAGTATGTGGTATAAGAGAGAAGAACAGGCATTTATTGTCACTATTTGGTATATGATGAATGGTTTACAACAAATTGTTGGTGGTCTCCTTGCCTACGGTTTCAGTAACATCAAGCCTGGAGGACCCCTCAAGTCATGGCAGGCACTTTTCCTTACTTACGGATGTTTCTCTGTTCTTTGGGGTATCGTTGTACTTGTCTTTATGCCCGACAGTCCCATGAGAGCTAAATGTTTCTCTGAAGAGGATAAGAAATTAATGGTAGAACGTGTGAGATCAAACCAAACTGGTCTCCAAAATCGTAAATTCAGAATGGATCAATTTTGGGAAGCACTTAAGGATCCTCAAATCTGGGCTTATGGACTTATTGCCTTCTTCACTACTTTACCAACATCTGGATTGGGTGCTTTTGCCAACATTATTATTAGCGGTCTTGGTTTCACTGTATTACAGACACAGCTCTTGGCCATGGTCTTGGGTGCGTATATTATCGTTGTTTTATTGAGTTCCACCTATTTTTCGAAGAGATGGAATAATACAATTTATTTTATGGCAGCCTATGTAGTCCCGTAAGTATACTTTATTATTTTTATTAAGGAAGAGAAGTATTCGAGTGAAGCATTTTAATTGAACAATATATATATATATCTATTCCAGGAGCGTTATTGGTACCGTTGTGTTGATGACTGTAGTCAATGTAAATACAGCTACAAAAGCAGGTCTTTTGTTCTCTTACTACCTCGTTCTTTCCTTCTGGGGAACTGCAACACTTAGTTTGTCACTTTTGAGTAGAAATGTTGGTGGACAAACTAAGAAGAGTGTTGCTGTTGCCATTAACTTCATCTTCTGGGCTACTGGAAACGCAATTGGTAAATATTTAAATGGTTCTATATTTAAACTGTCAGCTGAACTATCTTTTTTTTAAAAAACAAAATAGGTCCACAAGTTTTCCAAGCCAAAGATGCTCCTCGCTATTTCACTGGATTTGCCGTTCATTTAGTATGCTATGCCCTCTTGTTTATTACTCTATTTGGTCTAAGATTCCACTTTTACCGCGAAAATAAGAAAAAGGAAGAGTATTTGAAGAGCATCGGTGTTACCGACACTAAGGGAGCTGGTCAAGCACAGGCCTTTGATGATTTAACAGATCGTCAAAATCATTACTTCAAATATACATATTAAAGTACTATTTAAATAAATATATAATTAATAATGACATTTTAACAGTAATAACATGAAAGTAGAAAGAACTGTCTCACAAAATCATATTTTCGTCCATTTATTGATCGGGCAGTTTGATTGTTCCCATCCCAAGTTAAATTTTCCGAGAACTTATGTATTGATATAAAAGGAATGTCCCATTCTGAAGCATATGTGATCATATGAGCATCCAGGCCGTGACACAAGCTTGAATTCTCTTTGTTTTTTACTTAAATGGAAGTATGAAGGGGCAGTTATTTTATGCGTTCGTATTTTAAGATTCTACTCCGATTTTTTTTGTTACATTTATAAATATATTGAAAGGACCACCAACCAATAGTCTTAATTCAAGAATCAATTTTTATTTCAAAAAAAAGACACATAATTCTAATGGTAAAACAACGTTCTTTTCTAACCCATTTAAATCTGAATTGTGTAGCAAATGCAATTAAAAATCAAATTGTCAACTTGTGATACCTTGTGCTTTATTGGTGACTCTACTCCTCAATCCTTCAATTTTTATGAAACTTTATTCTATACACAAGCAATTGAGGCTTTTTATTGATATATATATATAAGATAAAAACAGTTAAATGGGTCATGCAAATTCGATTTGATAAGAAAATACACTTATTATAATTTGACAATAATAACAGACGACAACATTTACTACTTTTTCTTCATGTTTATGGTTTGCTAATTGATTTTAAAAGAAAAAGCAGCAGCAGTAAGTTATGTCAAATGTACAAATTACTGCATATTGAATATTTTTGAATAAATACTATACAGATAAACCTCGACTCTGGAAATCTTATCAAAAACAGAAAGTTACGTGTCCATTTTCCAAATTTTACAACGAAATCAATAAGTGATACAGATCGAACCAGAACTATCCACTAACATGTGCCACATACCACTTGTCTTGGAGAGGTTGCTTGCTTCTAAACTCGGGGTTGGTCTCAAAACTGTATTTTTTTATAGTCCAAGTTGTTGCCGAGACGTTTCGTTGCAGCCACATCCAAAAGAGAATTATCTACATATATTTATTCAAGTGAAAAAAAAAAATTAATAGCAAGCACTATTCAAAAACACTCTTTTTTTACCCAAAAAAATCATAAACAAAAAGTTTAATTTAATTAAAGTTTCAATAAAGTTGATGCGTTGTCTTTTTCAAGAAAATGAGAACAAATGAGAAAAGATTTTCAAATTATTGAGAAAAGGTTGATGAGAAAAAAAAGGTGGTTAAGAGAGGTGAAGAGATTGGTATTAACCCAAGGCATGATATTAAAATAATGGAATATAGTATGTCTGGCTCGCCAGATATAGTTGTGGTAGTAAACTCTGTCCTATTGGTACGTTACTCTGTTGCTTTATATCATGCTATCCCTCATTGGTATGTAATATGGCTTTATGGACCTTGCTACATGACTACCAATCTCTTTATTTGCTCACTGTCTGAAATATACTCTTTATACATGATATATTTCTCTTTTTCAATTATTCCCCTGGTTTTTCTCATTTATTTGAAATATTTTCTCATTTATTTTTCCCCTTTTTCTAATTTTTTCTCATTTTCTTGAAAAAAACAGTACTATACACATATCAAAAAAGATGGTGATTCTACGCATCAATATTAATATAAAATATAGATTTACTTTTCATGTTTTTTAAGACATAAATCCATACGGAAAACAAATTAAACATAAGGTCCAATGGGAACTGGGAACCAAGCTATTCGGTGTTGTCAATAATTCGAGCTTCGAATAAAAGCGATAGCTATTGTAATAATAAAAGAACTGAAGAACTTAGTATATAAACCAAAAAAAATAATCAAAAAGCAGCACTTAACTTTAACATACAAAAATGAAGCCTTATTCACATTGAGCGTTTTATAATCGGCTCAGCGTCAATAGCTTTCAACTAAAAATGTCAATTTTTATATTTTATCAGATAAACTGTGGGTTGCTACATAAAGTAGATTCAATGACCTATAAGGCGTCATTTTCGATAATTATGATGAATCTGAACAACAAAATAATCAAAAAGAGATAAGTAAATAACTGAAGCAATGATATTAATCTTTAATTGTATGGTTGGTCACTCTTTATTATTATTTACTTGCATGACACTTTCGAATAAACCGAGTTTGCTATCGCATTGTTTACCGTTTATTAGAGGGGAAAATATGATTTGTATGAATTTCGTGCAAAAAACATTATATTAATGTACTTTTACTGATATTTATTGAAAGTCACGTCATTAAAATATACTATTATTATTATTATTATTATTATTATTATTATTATCATCTTGTTTAATCTTACATCCTCAAAGCTTTCCATTGCTTTCCATTGCTTTCCATTGCTTTCTTTATCCTCCAGTAATATTTCCAGGAAGAATTTACTTCCGTTCCGCAATCACGTGTCTGTTTGAACGTGTCAATGTGAAAACTTCTAATTCAACAAAACTTTTGGGAAATAATAAATGAATATATACAAATTCATTGTTAATAAAATTTGCTTGTAAGCAAAGGATTTATCGATAGTCATGCATCTGAATTGCCTGTAAAGACATAAAGTCTTGACAAAGTCAATGTAATCTTAACTGTTTATCAAATATTTTATAAGGGATGCTTTAATAAATGAGTATTTCTAATAATTAGTAAGCGTTACTATCACAAAATCGATTTTTGCGTCACGTTTCATTTGATTTTATGCTTGTATTGAATCAAGATAATAACATCACTATACTCCAAATAATAAACTGTGGAGCCAAGTATACCAATGTGAAAGTAGGTGCTTTGGCTCGAAGTTCTTTATCAGTTGCTCCAGTTTTATGGTTGCAGGCAATGCTCATATAAATTTATAAAGTAAGCAATTCATTTATTTATACAAAGTTTAAGATAAATTCATGCAACTTTTTTTACTATGAAAAAAAAAGCCACAAACAAATGACCTAGTCCAACTATTTAAGGTTTACGTCGATTGCGAATATAAAAGCTTACTGGATTTGAAATCGTTAGTTTTAATTGGCTGGGAATGTAATTCACCATACAATCCCAGAATTACAACCTTGATTAATCAGCGCGAATTTGGATATAAAACTGGGAACTTTTTTAAAAGTTATAATTCACACATCACCCTTTTGCTAATAATAATAATAATAAAACAATATGTCTCCCACTGGTACGAAAATAATCGATTAAATGTTAAAGTTAAATAAGCGGAAGAGTTTGCTTATGTACTTTATGTAGATAAATTGGTTTTCTATAACGCCATTATTTGTCCCTACGCCCAGAGAGCTGCTATTGCTCTAAAGGAAGTTGAAGCTGATTACGAAGAAGTCCAAATCGATTTGGCAAATAAGCCCGATTGGTAAGAAATTATCACCATTAAGTAGTTTCATTTTTCTAAATGCATATCGTATCCATATATTCATAGGTATAAGGATGTTAACCCAGAGCTTAAAGTGCCCGCGCTTTCAACGGAAAACACTAATATTGCAGAGTCGCTAGTTATTATTGAATATATTAACGACCGTTTCCCTGAAAAGAAGTATGTATAAGTTATATTATAAAAGCTTGATTTTATTCTCATCGTTAAAAATAGATTGTTGCCTGATGGTGCTTTACAACGCGCTCAAGTTCGTTTTGCAATCGAATATTTTAGCTCAAAGATTTCCAGCGAATGGTACAAGTTCCTTCAAAATTTCAAATCCGCTGAAGCCCGTGAAGCTTATGATAAAAACATCAATACAGCTTTAGTCAGAGTAAGATTTAGATATACACAATAACTTTATTTATGTCATCATTGTTAATATTGACGCTTGTATTATTTAGTTTGATGAACTCTTGCGTCAGCAAGCTGCTTCCGGTCCTTATTTCTTGGGTGAGCAATACTCTTTGGCCGATATCGCCATCGCACCTTTCTTTGCTCGTGTTAATGCTTTCAACAAGCTTGCATTGGATGGTCATGGCTTTGATGCTGTTAAGAATAGTCCTCGTCTTGCTGAATTTTTGAATGGCATTACTAGCAGACCTTCTTTCCAAGAATCTTTCTTGGGTGATGAAAAACTTATTGAATTCATGAAGAAGCGTTTCAATTTTTAATTTATAACATATTGTGTTTCTCCTCCAAAATATGAATAAAAAATATCTTGTTATATATCATAATCAGCATAATCATTATCACTATTACTATCACCGAGTCGCCACAAGCATAATAAGAAAAAGGAGAAAGAGGAGACAGTAAACAAAGGAGAAGGGGGTCATGGAAAGAAACCAAAGAAATATCCACATACTTTACAAAAAAGTGACAATCCTCTTGTTACTAGAAGGTGGTTGACTCCACAGAAGCGGATATGATTTGCTTCAAGAAAACAAAACATTAATTATTCTATTGCTATTCCAACAGACTGGATAAAGTCAGTCCTTTTAAAGTTTATCTCCTTATTAATGTTTAAGAACACTGAACTTCTTTGATCAGTAGACATTGCTTAAACTAAAAAGAAATTTAACCTGTGTATGCACTTGATCTTCAAAAAATAGTTTATGATTCTCGAGCATGGCACAAGTTCGTACGGATATGTATATGTACGTGTACATGGGGATGATCCTTTTCTTCATTTCCTTATTTTTACTTTTTTATGAACCAAAAAAAAAAATCGAATAGGTTATATTACATAGGGTGAATAATTTATGCCGCTCATTTTAGCAACTTTGAGCTATGATATAGCCATATTTGGATAACTTTTGTCCCTAATACTAAAGCGACACCACCTGAAGGGCGGTATATTTTTTCCTATTTTAAAGCTCCTGTATTAGTGAAGGTGAAGCTTTCCCTACTTAAAACAAACATATTAAATCCAGAAGTTTAATAAGACAACAGTTTGGTCATTTGAAGCTATCTGTATATTTTTAGTGTATAGATTAGGCCACTCGGGCTGGAAAAAAATTGTTAGTTATAAACTCAAAACTGCCGAATGAATATTTCGACACCGGGAATTCATATAAGGAAGAATAACAGAAAAAAAAAGCAATGTATACAATACTAATTCTGTATAAAGATCAGCAAGGTATCTGCAGTCTAGGTATGACCGATTCATACCGAGGAGGTCAGACCGGGACCGAAAAATCATCCAAAAAAGATCATAGTAGGCGACTTTTCAACTTGTCACATTCTTTTTATCATGGAATTTTTCAATGGCTTCAATTAAATCATATATGTATTTCAGTACAAAGAAACAGGGATAGCCAATCGCTCAAAATCAAATGGTGCCACCCGAGTAAAAGTAAAAAAAAAAAAATAGAGGCGCATCAAGCATTCTCTAAAATAGCATAAATTAAACATTTTTCGTTCCCACTTCTTGCTATACAGGATCTCCCTTTCTCTTTTATTTTTTATTTTTTTTTATCTCCCCCTTTTTCTTACTTTCTTTTTTTTGACTCCGAATCCTTTAAGCTTTTATAACATTTTTTCCTTTCAACTTTTTCCTCCCTTCTCTTACTCTCTTCCGATTCTTTATATTTAAATTGTCATTTTATTTTATAAGTCACAGTTTACCATGGATTGTTCAGATAATGATTGCCCGAGATTTAGACCGTTCACATCTCCAAATAACCGCATGGTGAAAATAAAGAAAGCCAAATACTCCACTTCTCTTGATCCGAGAGGTTACATTCCAGGTATATTGATGATAAATACATGTGGGACTCCAATAAATGATTTATTTCTTATGGTACATTGTCTGATATAGTCTATGAATACGTTGTAAACGGACAACCTGTTATGTGGGACAGGGAATTAGGTATACTTATTTCTTAACTCTACTATATATTTTAACTTATAAATTCATCATTTAACCAACTTTTCTTCCAAATTCCAAATTAGGATATGTGCATTTCACCGGTATCTGGAAGTCACTGGGAAACTCGAAAGCCGACATTGTAAAAATGGTTGACTCGAATCCCGAATTGAAGGTAAAAAAGATACGTGGTGGATTTCTTAAAATCCAAGGCACATGGTAAGAGCTTCATATAAATATATAATATGCACATGGCAAATACTAATACATTGTGCCATAAGGATCCCTTACGAATATGCTTATATTCTATGTAAGAGAACAGCTTGGAATGTTCGAAAGGAGCTAGTTTCGATTTTTGGTCCAGGATTTGTCAATGATGCACTTGATCCTTCACATCCGGAGTATGGCTGTCTATTACTGGATCCAAAAAACGTTCCTTATCAGAAAAATTCAGGTTCGCAACGACGAAGCAACTTCACTACAATGCGTCAAAATCACAACTATGTCGGTGCCAACAGTAATAATTCTGCTTGTAAGCGTGACTTTATGCGAAAAAAGCATAATGAAAAGACCATGGAGAATAATCATAATAAAGTCAAAAGCAAGAAAGTATTGTCAAGCATGTCATTATCACGCCTATTAAATTCTGAAGCTCATCAAAAGAACGAAGAGACTCAATATAGATACCATCAGCAAGATAGCATTGATGATATGTCGGTTTCTGACACGGATGATAATACAGAGGTATCACCAAGATTTACTGATTCTCCTAACACCACACCTTCCCCTACTTTTCGCGTCATCCCTACTTTTCCATCTTTGGGTATGTCAAATTCTACTACCAACACAACTGGTTTCTATGAAACCCCGCAAAAAAATAATAAGCTTGGTCAGTTTTTACCGCCTATTTTTCCCTTGCCAACTCCTGTTGCCTCTGTAGATTATTCTGGTTTGGCAACACCGTCCCCTCCTCCTCCTTCCTCCTACGCAAAAGACATAATCGATACCATCAACGCAACTATTTTACTCCAGCGACTTTCACAAGATGACGGTGCTCGTCCTTTTAGACCCATGCACCCTGATTCTATTCCCAGTAAAGTGATTGTAGGAAATCAGGAATTTCGTATATGTTGGGACAATTAATAATATCATTGTACTATCTATTTTACTTTTTTTTTTTTTTTTATCTATTATTATCTTTGTACATACAATCGTTGAATCTAAACTATATTAAATCAATATCTAATACGAAAATTCTCTTTGAAAGTTTATTGTTTACTTTATGCAAAAAGCCAAGAATGTGATATGTTTATTTATTTTATTCTTCAATGACAAGATGCAGTAATTTGATGTAAATTAAAATTTATTATATACGAACCCAATACTTTTTTATTACATTAATCATCTATAATGAAGCCCACTATCATCGGGAGATCAATAGAAAAATGTTTCTCCTTACTCGTATTATTTCTATCGCGAATCATAGCATAAAACCCGGGTGAACGGAAATTGCAATAACAGGATCGAAATGCAAGGATCGACTAGCCCCTGAATTTTTTGAACGATTAATAAAATACGGATCATTTTCACATATTTTATCAAAAAAGAGAAAACACGTTTTTTTAAGTTTACTTTTCTTGTAAGCTATTCGAAAAAAAAAAGCAGCGAGTATTAGTATCAGCTACTCGAATTTATTGAAAGCTAGAAATACATAACCATTGTAAAATGGCACTAATTGATAAAATGTCAAAGTTATTTTAATTGACAATTACACATTTCTTCATTTTTTGCAGAATTTTCGTTTTTCATGGTGTTTATTATAACTGCTTTTGTGAGACTAACAAGTAAAGTTTTAACATTATAATTAAGTGCCGTAAAAAATTTGGAATAACAAAGAATGGATTTTAGAAACGTCCAAATGGACAGATAATAATATTTGAAATAATAATAGAGAAAAAAAAGGTAAATGAAATGTTATCAATTCTATGTAAACTGAAGTAGATAAGTGAATAAATATATTATCGTACATATATGATGCTTTGTATATGTTTGTATATCTTAAAACACATATAATTTTTATGATCCATTGTCTTTTCAGAGTTACGAAATTTAATGAGAATTGTATTCAAAAGCATAATTTGAGTTTTTAGCTTATTTTTATTTAAAGAAATAAAGGATACAGTAGTGAATTGTATGAAATCTTTCAAAAAATCGTTTTTTGTAATTATGATATGAATACTTTAGTACTCTCCATCTCTCGTTATCGCTGTGTTATATTCAAGAGCCTTTTTTTTTCCCTACAAAACTCGAGTCATTTTGTTAAAGATAGCTTTATTCATAATATCATGAAAATTGTTTACCGGGATTGAGGGGTTTTTCTTATCAGCAAAATTCAGATAAAACAGTTATAGGTGTATGATATCAAATGCTCTTTTGTTTTGGAATTGTTATGGGAACCCTTCAAAAGCATGATGCACCTTCATTATCGTATCGGTCTCTGGATCAGCGCAGTTTTCAAAAAAGAAAATGCGCAGAGCATTTGTATTTTATATACAAAATGTACTAAAATAGACAAATTTTTCTGATTCAGGCAGTATTACTTGAACGGTGCCGCAGGAAACAATGCCTACGATTTTTTTTTCATTGCACTCATTTTTAATATTTATCGCAACTTGAAAGAGGTGATGGTTCTTTTTTGTGTTAAATGTGCTACAAAGTGCTGAAAAAAAAGGCCTATAAAAACCCGACCAATTAGATCCAATCGGCACCTATTTCCGCCCTGAGTTATATATATAAATTTACCCTTTCTCCCTTGCTAATTAAATTTCTTTATTTTTTTTTTTTTACGAAAATGTCGGCAAACAAAATAGTTCAAGCACACCCTACTGGAAAAGAACAGGAAAAGTCATTGATAGAAAAGATCAAGTTCTATACTACTGTACTTCCTCCATTGACCTTAATACCATGGGTTATATATAAGCACTTTACCAAAGGTAGTAGTAATAAATAATTTTTATAAAAAGTGTACTCACGCATCGAAAATAGGACCCGCTGCAAAATCATGGACGCTCACTGAAGACTTAACCGTCAATTTTTTGCGTGAGATGCTATTTAGAGCAAATAATGTTGCCACTGAAGACTTTCAAAAACTCACACAGATTGAGGAACGCATCACCTCTCCCAATATCGAACTGAAGCCTTTCAGTGTGCCCAACAGTTATCGTACAAATGCTGGTAATGCTCTATCACGCATCTTTTCACAATTGGAAAGCTATCAGATTGGCTGGGATTGGCAGCTGGACCGCAATCAGCCTGAACTTGAAGGTGAATGGTTACAAGAAAAATCACCACAGAGCGATAAGACATTGCTTTACTTGCATGGAGGAGCCTATTATGCTGCTTGTAGCGGAGTTTATCGTCCTCTTTTGAGTGACTTTATCGAGGTAAATTGGTGTACCAACTCTTTTCAAGAAAATGTGTACTTACTTTTTTTTTTCTTTTTAAAAAAAATAAAATAAAAAGGGTTCCAAAGCAAGAACCTGCTCGGTTAACTACAATCTCGCCCCGCAAAACCCGTTCCCATCCGGTTTACAAGATGCACTAGCAGCTTATATGTACCTGATTGATCCTCCTTCTGACTCGATCGCACCAGTCAATCCCAAAGACATTGTGATTGCGGGTGACTCTGCAGGCGGAGGCTTGGTCATGTGTTTACTATTGGCAATTCGTGATGGAGAGTTGCCAGCTCCCGCGGGTGGTATCACAATTTCAGGATTTTTTGACGTGACTCACTCGTTCCCTTCATGGCAGGAAAACATCATGTCTGACAGTCTTCCTTACCTTGGATTTAAACATATCCCTTCACCTGCATTGGATTTTGATGCTTTACCAAAGTCAAAGGGGGAACCTCCAGCAGGTTATGAACTGGATACCTTTGGTGATGACTATGAAAGATATCAGTTCTATGCCCCCAACAAGGCATTAAGAATACCAACAGTTAGTCCTGTGTTTGATCCAAAGCATTTAAGAGGATTGCCTAGAGTATTAATGGTAATATAAACATCTATATCTTTCAAAAAAATTTTATGCTAAAGAATATCTGATAGCAATGTGGTCAAGCCGAGAGATTACGAGATGAAAGCATTTATGCCGCACTATTGGCAACCAACCAATACAAGCCTGATTCTGAAACACCGACCCAGGTACGACTCGAGATTTATGTTGACCAACCCCATGTCTGCCAGGTTGTGTTTAAAAACAAGGCTGCTGTACATGCCAAGCAAAGTATGGTACAATTCTTTTGTGAAGTTACACAGCAGCAAGAGCAAGATGAGATCCTTGAAGTTTTCTGTATCCATCCTGACGGATCAGTAAATAATACCAAGGAATCTCTTTTAAGTGAAATGACTCAAGAAAAATTGGATGAATGGACAAGATTGCTAAATAACCCTAGCTTTAAAGATCGAGTTGAAAGATTAAAGGCAGCTTATCAACTTGCATTAGAAAAATAAAAATAAAAAAAAAGTATCTTGTATCATATTTATTATCCAAAATGAACGTATGTAATATCTTTTAATAAAAAATGGTTTAAACATTTTTTTTAGAGCGGAATTATAAATTAAACAATGAAAGTGAGTGTCTTGATAATTTATAGCAGGTTTAGATGGTAAACCGTGAAGCAATAACATCTATATATCTCTTTTGAGACTGGATACACCATTTTCAATCCATATGTATGTATATATTTGTATTTATTTATTTATATTTTTTAATCAGGTATTTACGATAAAACAGGTGTTTTTTTTTTATGAGTTCGTTCTTTTTAGACATCCTTTCTGTCTTCTGATATATTATTTTCTGAGACAGCCAATCTTCCCATTTTGGTATCTTCTTCATCCTCCTCATCATCTTCATCCACATCATCAATACGGAATATACGTCTCAACTTGGTTTTGTTGGGTACTTCCAAATGATTACTTGTTGCTGTGTTTATGCTCGTCATTCCCTCTACCTTGAATCCTTCCGAGATGTTGGTAAAGCTGTTTGTACGGCTACGATTACGACTGATAGGTCGTGAGTCTGATTCGCTCATGGAATTGCTTCGACTGCGGCCACCGTAAAACTTATCCAAAAAGTAATAGGCATCGTCGGAGGAGTCTTCAGAAGATCTTCCCCAGTTGAAGATATTTTTATCGTCCAACCAATTCATACGTGTTGCCTGTTGGAAGAAGCCGCTGGCAATCCTGGGTAATTTGCTGGGAGCAGATGTCCAAGATAAACTGCCTGTGCTTGTTGTGCGGCTGGGAATAGGACTTGGTTCTGTTGTGCGTGAAATGTAGTTGGCTGATTTTATATAATAAAAATGTTTAAAAAAATAAATAACGTGAAATGAAATGAATATATTTATATTTACCATCAAAGTCAGTAAACACCTTTGGACCATACTCATTAATCAATTCAGTAATGTTGCTTGAGAGCTTTTCTCGGTTTTGTCTTAACGTCTCTGCACCACTTGGATCTATCAGGGCCACCACTGTTGGTTGAATAGATCTATTCACGCAATATTTATTTTTAGAAAAACATCACTCTCCATCTCTCTGTTTCATACCTTAATATATCATGACCTATTTCACCAAATCTCAAACTAGCATAAGACACAAAGGGTAAAAGACACCAAGTTGCCAATGGTAACAGCAGTTTCCATTTCAAGTCCAAATCAGTTTGTAACACAACGATGAACATGATTAAACTATAAAAACCATAAAGCGTGGGTAGCAATACCAAGCCAACAAGCAGCTTCCAAGTGGCAAGAACATCACGGCCGGCGATTTTGACAGTAGAACTTTTAAGAGCAGCTAGAAATGGGAATATGATGTTATTATTAGTCATTTTATTCGTTTATAATGTATTCCATCTTACCTTTTGCCTTCTTTTGGCTAATCACTTTTGCAACAATGACGACGGGAAGGTTCAGGATGCCACCCGGAAACGCCCATAATAATAAAATGGTCAAAACAAACAAACGCTTCATCAGCAGCCAAAGCAATTTTGACCTGTTATTATCTGTCTTTGAAACCTGATGGTCCCTGATACCGTGGTATTTCAATAATTGATTGTACGCCTTGACTTTCTCCTGCAGATCAATGACTTTGGGATCATCTTTAAAAATATTGTATCCAATAAGAAATCTTCTATTCAGATCCACCACCTGTGACAGGTGTAACTTTTTATGAGCTGGTTTATAAAGTCTACGGGCAGCTTGGATCAACTATAAAAGGGGAAGTTCAATGTTTAGCCGTTTTAAAGTTTATAAAAAATATATATATATATTACCATCAGCGTTTCATAACTTCCAGCATTGATAGTAACAGTTTTCAAAGCATTGTAGATGGTATCCAGCAGGGTAGAACATGCCTCTCTTTTTTCCGTTCCGCCCTCTTTGAATTTCGCGACCAATTCAGCAGGCACTGTGATTGGATCACCAAATTCGATCACTGCGCGAGATCGGAATCTATGAGCATGAAAGTAGTTTAAACCTTTAATAGTTTGTTTTTTTCTTAGTTTCAAAAAATTAAAAAATCACAACCATCATAAATCACATAATTCCTTACCACAAGGCACAATCTTGACATCAAGACCTTCGTACTTTGCCATTGCACCCAAAGCCATCAATGTAACACCAGCTATTTATGGTAATTTTTTTTTTTTTACCCCAACAAAATTAACAAAAATAATAATAACAACAAAAATATTTTTCGGTTTACCTTTGAATGGAAGCAATTCAGCACGATCATGACTGCCGCCCTCTGGAAAGATGGTGATGCATCTTCCATTATTCAACTCATCATGCACAGACTTGTATACCGCGTCCTGCTCCACATGGGGCATACACTTGTACGCCGTCCCCATATTTGCCGTCAAGTACTCCATCGCCTTTAATTCCTTAAACTCCTTCTTGATGATCAGCTCCGTGTCCGATATGATCTCCACTACCTCTGATACGCCAACGCCCTTTGGCAAGACAATCGAATCACGCTTTTTTAATTGTTTGGTGAACTCGGTATCCACGCCAGTGATGCGAAGAGGGTCGGTTTTTCGGTTCAGCAGGTGAAGTCGTCCTTTACCAGGCTTTGCGAGATCTTGAGGTCGAATAACGGGAACTAGAATACCGCTATCAGTGCTGTACTTTATATATATATATATACAGTATACCAATGTAAACCAACTTACTGGCGCTAATCATTCTTGCAAAGAAACCAATGGCACTTTGGTGCATGGACTTTTCAGCAATGAGAAAGGACACTCTTCGACCACATTCTTTCATGAGCACAATGGGATCAATAAACTGACAACAAGAGTAGTAAGTATTAATAATAGCAATAGAAAAAAAAATATCACATTGATTGTACCTGGTTGGCGTGTGGAGCAGCAACAAAAATGACTGGCCCGTCCTTTGGTATTTTATGAGCGCCTCTTGGTCTTACTTCTCTAAAGAAGACACTCAACATTAAATTAAATAGCCAAAGTGCCAAGTCATATGCGAATGTTTGGATAAGAGGTTGTTTCTTTGCCATTTATCTCTCTCAAAGGTAACACGAAAATGTGGGGGAAAAAAAGAAACAAGAGAAAAGAGAGAGCTGTAGATTATTATTTTTGGGGAGTGGATTGGATTTTATATATAAAGTTAAAACTAAGATCTCAGGTCGCACACGTGTTTTGATTTGCTGTTTCGTATTTTATCCTGTTTTATTATTTATATTACTATTACTATACTATTAGTTGGTATTATTGGGCTTGTTCTGAACAATGTCCATCTCTTGAAGTACTCTTAACCATCCTGTCCCCGTCTCGTTACGTATCGCCTCAATCTTGCGTCTAAACGCATCCGCAGTGGGACTGGAAGGAGCAGACGTCTCCTTTGTTGGCAATGGCTCAGTAGGAACAGGAGGCTTGCGGCGTCTATTGGATTTTAAAGAGGCTGCGCGGCGTTGTGATTTCAACTCTTGCTGGACAGAGTCTTCCAGCTCTTGCAATCGGTGAACGTGGTGCTGCTCTCCCTTTGCGGCTTCGGGTTCAGGTATCATGTTGGATCCGCCACCGCCACCGAGTTTCACGACACGTTTCGTGCCCTTTGTTTTTGCTCGAGCGATCTTCTTCTTTGCCTTTGGAATGGACGATGCCGTGGTTGCATTGTCTTCTGAAAGCACTTCCTCTGGTGGTTCCTGAGCGGCATTGGGCCATTTTGGCGGCTCGACTGCTATTGAAGCTGCCGGTACCTTGTCGTTGCTCATATCGGGGCCTGTGTGAATGCGCCGTCTTTCCGTAAATGTGGGTTTTGTGCCATCCAAAGCAATCTGTTGGTCGTTTGATCGGAATGATGTAAAGATTTCCACTCTGTAATCAGTCTAGAATATAAATGGATTAATAAAACACACTTGTTATAGTAATAGCTGTATACAACTTACATTCAACTTTGTGAATGGGTTGCCTTCTACCCAAATATCATGAATGTTAGGCAAAGCGGTAAGTCTTCCAATCTCGCCGGCATCATCAATACGATTATCACGCACGTCCAACCTCTCCAACGCCCACAAACGATCCAAGCCCGCCAGCAGCGTCAGGCGATTGCCTCTCAAATCAAGCTCCTGTATATTGCCCAGGACGGTGTTGATGCTTGTTGTAAATGAAATCATATTGTAAGACACGTTGAGCGATGACAGGTTATACAGGCTGGCAAGTGCGGCCGGGATGTCGATAAGCAGATTGCTGGAGAGATTGAGGTGTGTAAGAGAGCGCACATACTGTAAGGGCTCCTGTTCCAGTGTGGTGATGCTATTGTCCGCCAATGAAAGCATTTTGAGACAAGGCCAGGGCTTTTGGCCAATCACGTCGGACGCATTATCAACGCTGCCTGCCTTTATGACGCAGCTGACCAAGTGCTGTCGTAGGTCGTCCCACGAGTCGGCAAAGAACGACGGGTGCAGATTGTTGAGCTCCAGATAACTTAGTTTTTTAAAAGGACTGAGGTTCAGAGCAAGGTCGTGTGGGATAGGTGTTTCATAGCCACGGATCATACGCTGTCCGCTGCGTGTCACACCTTGATGGGTATCTACAAGCAAGTTCATGTGTAATTTGAGGGCCGACACTCGAGATAAATAACGATGAATAAATAATATGTCTTCATGCAGTGGTCTGGCCACCGTCGTGCCATTGTTTCGCTCCTGCTTGTTCCAAAATTGCCAGCCCGTCGTCAAAGACATGTTTGACATGACTGAGCCCACAGACGATACAATCGAGGGCGCTTGTCCTGCTGTCTGTGTCGTTTCAGTCTCGACAAGCCCGTTTTCGGGCACCGGCAATTGCGTCTGCTCCAGTCCCAAGTATTCAAACTGCACGAGGAGGAAATAGAGATAGTGAATATCAAGCGTCAACGTCGACTGACTTGGCATGTAAGGAATGTTGGAAAGCGAGCTTGCATTGGGCGAGCTTGCTGCTAGTAGCGACATGTAAGGGATGGGAAGCCCATACAAGGAAGAAGGCCTTGAATTCAGGCTGGTTACATCGCTGTTGGGCTTGCTGCTGGTGGTTGCAATGGAATTACGCGACGAAGAGGCGCCAGACCAAAGAGATGACACTGCTTTCACTAGTCCGTTGGGCTCTTCCTTTTCTTCTTCAATGATTGCAGGTTGCTGAGGTATATGAAGTGCTCCCTGCGTCGTTAATTTGTGCTCATTAGCTTCTAAATAGTGTCGAAGTGTTCTTATGAAACGTTCTCCAGGTATTGCAGTCGACGGCATTATTTTTTGTTATAAAATAAGCAAAAAAAAAAAAAAAAAAAC
>VCJI01002843.1:104973-115558 GCA_024139395.1 Backusella morwellensis | reverse complement strand
TTTTTTTTTTTTTTTTTTTTTTTTGAATTTTTTTTTTTTTTTTTTTTTTTTTTTTTTTTTTTTTCTTTTATAAAAATTGACATTGAGAAATGATCATGGTTTTTTTTTTTCTATGGTCGTCTGTAAAAGTATACACAGTAGATAAGGAGCATGCCACTCCGTCTTGTTTCTCTCCGGCTTAAAACTCTAAAAGTCGGCTTATCCTTGCATCAAGAAGCTATTATTAGAGAAGAGAGACTCCTAAACTGAAACCGTGTTCTAAAGTAAAAAAGAGCATAGCTAAGTTATATATGACATGAACCCTCCCAATAAATTATGACTAAAAGGTATGTGTTTTGTTTTAAACTTTCTTTGTGCTATATCTTATTTATTTATAACTGCCTAGAAGTTTGAGTACATATAGAAAGATAAATTGGATGAACTCAATTTCCCAAAAAAAAAGACACTATCCAATAGCTTTGTCTTTGGACCTGGCATTTACCAATCTAATTGAGAGAAAAGGAGCCCAACTTACTTAAGTAAATTAAAATAGCCTCTAATTTTGGCGAAGGTGTTTATTCTTGAGTATATCAATTCCATTTCGATTATATTTTGCTTAATTATCACCAAAGTAGTAATTTCACAAGTACAATTTCAAAAGAAATAAAAACAAATCGTAGAAATATGTATCATAACCTAAAGAAATTATAAAAAACGCCTGTTGGTTAGGATTTTATATCATAGTACTTGTTTTGTATAGTAGTTTTTTTCTTTAATATAGTTCCTAAGATGTGATTATTTTGATGTTTTACATTTAATGATTCTCTGATAAAAAAATACACTGAATTTACTTTTTCTTTTCGCGAGATACTTGTGGTAGTATTGTGTTTCCCACAAAAATGACACCATCAAACTATACGTATCAAATTAAATAAAACATTCACTCATTCGGGTGTATGTGCTTACACCTATATATCGACAAACTAATTATTCTCTGTGAATACTGATCAACTACACCAACAGTGCCAAAGAGTCGTGAAGTTTTACTTTCATTTGGTCCAACCCTTAATTCAGACAACTTGATCCTTCATTTTAATTAACCGCCTCGTTGGAGTTTATTTTGCTCTTTTTCCCTAACATAAATTATGTTTTTAGTAAATGTTACAGTTTCAAAGTGCCTGGTCTAAATTTCTTTTGTTGTATTATGAGTTGTTTATTAAAATGATATAAGTATTTTTTGGAGTACATTATTCAATGCATTTATTTTAATTGAATTGAACCAGCGTATACCTGCACCTTTTTACTCATACGGGTGTTATAATGGTTATGATAGGTCGATTTCTGCACTGAAACAGACTGAGTCAACATTTGCTCTTTTGTCAAAGCATGTCTTTTTATATAAAGGTCGACCAGAGTCAATGCACGTGCATATCAATACGTCTTATTTTTATTATTTACGATGTGTATTATATTATATTGTATTAAAAAAGTGGTGTTCACTCCAACTACCTTTAATTACTATTGCTTTATTTAATTTGAACAACACAAATGTAACCTTTTCATCAAGTCAACACATTGAAAAAAAAGAGAGTTAAACCAGAATTATCAAAAAGAAAAAAAAAAAGAAAAAAAAGAAGGCTGGTAAATATTATATCTATTTGCCAGTTCTCCGGGTCGAACTTGAAATTCGAACCCTTGCTCTGAAAAGTAAAACCTTTGGAAGGTATAAATGGGATGAACGAATAGTACATTCGACACCTATTGAATTTAAAATTGCTTTTGAAATACCGTCCAAATTATGCTTTTCGGAAACAGTTGATTTTTGAGTTGACAAGGCTGGTTGTCACACAAATGTTGGTGGAACTTTAGAGTTTTTCTCACGCTTATGTCGTTCGTGGAAAAGACAAATAAGAAAAAAAAAACACCAAGAGCGCGTTCTTTTTTTATTTATTTCCAGGCAGCGTAAAAATCATTGAAATAATTTTATAATTGAATCGTTTTCTCTTTTGTTTATATTTGCTTATCTTTACTATACTTTTGATAGATTAGATTGTGGATCTCTTTCCGAGGGGGAAGCGAGAAAATAGGCAGTTATCGCCAATTCTGATAATAGATAAAGTAACTTTACTAGATGTGCACAAAAGTGTCAATTGTTATAATGCCAATGGCTGTGATAAACCAATCTAATGTTATCCATTTTTTTAAGCCCATCTAAAAATCCAGAAAAAGAATAATGTTCTGTAAACACTTTTTTTTCGCCAGTATTTTACTCCAGATCATAGTCCCACATAAAAAAGATGATCAACAATCATATTTAGTACACTGTTACTCATTGGAGCCATTTTAGCTTTATAGCCATGGAACGGAATTGACGGTTAAATAAATGAAAATAAAAAAAATAGTAATATATCGGAAATGAAATATATAGAAAAATAGACAGGAAAATGCTTTTGTGACATTTTGTTGTTTTTTTTTAGTTCGGAATCATCTTGTGGTCTTGATTCATCAGTTTTATGTAAATATTATTCTAGTTTGGTGTTCCCTTTGCGATCTTGAGTTAATCTTCTTTTGGTATCTTCTTTCCCACAATCAAACCAATGAGAAATCGATTTATTTTGTACTCCGTCAATTCAGATGCCTCTGCATGGACCTGCTATTCCAGAAAGTACCCAGAGTGGTCATTTTTCTATCGTGTTTGCTCAACAGATAATGATGTTTTTATTTCAGGTCTTCTATTAGTAGGACAGATAAACTTGCCTGGAACACTTGAAACATAACACTCTTCTCGTCTTCTGTGAGAATTGTTTTTATATTAATAAACACATCTCTTAATCTTTTTTCTTTGGTTTCATTTCCACTATGAGAAAAGAATTGTTTTGTCCTAAAAATGGGACAAAACTCAAGAACAAAAAACATTTCTTCTTCAAGGACTATCACTGTAATCTTCTAGGACAAAAAATGTTTTTTCAAGGACTAGCACTACAACCTTCTAGGACAATTTTTATTTTTGTAATTTTGTCCTAATTTTTGGGCCCATTTCTTGGTCAAGTCACTAAAACATCTCTAGGACAAAATATATTTTTCCCATAGTGTTCATTTTATACTTTAGTTCCGTTTTCGTATGTTATTATGTCAATTTTAACTCATAAAAAATGTGGGGTATTAAGCCCATTTAATTCAGTCCATTGGATCGGATGGAATATTTGGTTGGTATTGCGATCCCGATAAAGGTATTTATGTTTGTTTATTTTGTCTTAGACTCTAATTGCTCCACACGCATACAGCATGACTATTCTAAAAACACAAGTGTTTCCGGATAATCATCAAAAAAATTAAATTTGAAAAAGCAATGTGCTAATAATTACTTATTTTAATTTAGTTACTTAATAAATCAACTTGGTGTTTATGGAGATCGTTAAACGTGAGAAAACAGTTGGCCATCTTCCGGAAATTGCCGGCAAAGCAAAAAAGGGGTGAGCGCGGGATGGAAACTGAGATACTATAATACGTTTAAGGTTTGAAAGAAAATGTCTCTTTTTGTGAATGTGCGACGTAATGTGAGATCCATATGTGACAAGTTTATTCATGATTGGTATTTTGAATTGCAAGTCCTTTTTTTTGTTTTGCTTTTTTTGAATCATTTTTTCTCTGAAAAATAAATATATAAAGGTCAAACAGAATTGAACCAGAAATTGCTTTTCTTTTTTTTTGTATCTACCTTTTGTCATTGAAATAATTGGAAATAATGTCTGCTTTGGTTACTCCCTCTCTTGCTCACTTCAAGTTACCTGCCATTGATAATGAGCCTATGGTAAATATATAATTACACGTAAATACACTATGCATCGTGCTTATATGCTTTATAATAGCTCAACTATGCCCCTGGTTCTCCTGAGAGAACTAAGCTTGAAGCTGCTCTCAAGGAAATGATGGCTCAAGAAACTGCTGAGGTTCCTGTTATTGTTAATGGTGAGAGAATTTTCACTGGTAAGACTAATGAACAGTTGAACCCCTCCAACCACAAGATCGTGATGGCAAAGTATCACGAAGCCGATACTGCTCTTACTCAAAAGGCAATTGATGGTGCTTTGGCTGCTAAGGCTAAGTGGGAGAATCTTCCTTTCAACGATCGTGTCGCTGTCTTCTTGAAGGCTGCTGATTTATTGTCTACTAAATATAGGTAGGATTAACAAACAAAAGAAAGATCTTGTAACACGTATTTTTTACTTATATATATTTTTCGCGTTATACAGATATAAGATGATGGCTGCCACTATGCTTGGTCAGGGTAAGAACATCTGGCAAGCTGAAATTGATGCCGCTGCTGAGCTTTGCGATTTCTTACGTTTCAACTGTAAGTATGCTGAAGAAATTTATTCTCAGCAACCTCCCAAGAATGCTCCTGGTGCTTGGAACCGTACCGAATTCCGTGCTTTGGAAGGTTTTGTCTTGGCTGTTTCCCCTTTCAACTTCACTGCTATTGGTGGTAACTTGCCTGCTGCCCCCGCCTTGATGGGTAACGTTGTTCTTTGGAAGCCCTCTCCTGGTGCTGTCTACTCCAACTATTTGTTCTATCAAATTTTGGAAGAAGCTGGTCTCCCTAATGGTGTCATTCAATTTGTTCCAGGTCCCGCTGAAGAAATCTGTGGTCACGCCATCGCTAGCCCTGAGTTCGCTTCTCTTCACTTTACTGGTTCCACTCATGTTTTCCGTAAGTTGTGGAAGGATATTGGTAACAACATTGATAATTATAAGAGTTACCCTCGTGTTGTTGGTGAGACTGGTGGTAAGAACTTCCACATCCTCCACCCTAGCCTCGATTCTGCTGGTGTTCAACACGCTGCTTTGCAGACTATCCGTGGTGCTTTTGAATTCCAAGGTCAAAAGTGCTCTGCCTGTTCCCGCTGTTATGTTCCTGCATCTCTCTTTGCTGAATTCAAGAAGGCTATTGTGGAAGAACATGCCAAGATCACCCAAGGCCCTGTTAATGAATTCCAACACTTTAGTGGTCCCGTTATCAACAAGTTTGCTTTTGATAAGATTAAGGGCTTCATCGACCACGCTGCTACTGAAGACTCTTGCGAAATTATTGCCGGTGGTAAATGCGATGACTCTGTTGGTTATTATATCCAACCTACTATCATTGTTACCAAGGATAAGTTCACAAAGACTATGGTTGATGAAATCTTTGGTCCTGTCGTAACTATTTACGTATATGAAGATGCTGATTTCGAGCAGACTTGCAAGTTGGTTGGTGAAACTACTCAGTATGGTTTGACTGGTGCTTTGTTTGCTAGAGATCGTGACTCTGTTGTTGCTGGTTCTAACCTTTTGAGAAACTATGCTGGTAATTTCTACATTAACGATAAATGTAAGTATAGGAATGTGGGAGTGGGAACATGTAGTGAAAACAGAATTTAACTAATTCTTTATATAAATAGGTACAGGAGCAGTTGTTGGACAACAGCCCTTTGGTGGTGGACGTGCCTCTGGTACTAATGATAAGGCCGGTTCTTGGTCCTTGTTGGTCCGTTTCATCTCTACTCGTACCATTAAGGAAAACTTTGTTCCCATCGAATCGTTTTCCTATCCTTCCAACCTTGTTTAAGTTTTAAAAACTTGCCTTTAATCTGTTTACAACCAACCAACCTATTATTCAACCCGATCGCGTTCCCCCCCCCCCCTTAATTTTCACTTTGCTATATATACACCGGGTTTGGATGGGGAAGAGTCCAGATTAAATATTCCATTTGTATATTAGCCATTTTTATTATTTTTTCTTTTTAAACACACTAATAAATTAGATTAACAAATTTTAAAATAACTCTTTGGTTCTATTTTTTTTTTGTTTATAAAAAACACGACGCCATTGTGTAAAAATAAATAAATATTTAATACGTTTTGGAATATTTATCTTGCCCTAATTGCATTAGAGAATGTCTATATATGCTCACTTGCCTCATGTCTCCATTTTAATACAAAATATGTTGAATATGAGATATTTATTCTTATTCTTATTGCTTGCATAAATAGAAAGACAGGCCATGCTTGATACTCGCGTAATTTACCATTGCTTGAATGATTTCAATGCCACCTTAAACCTTTATTAGACCACAAAGAATGTCAGTAGTTTGACACACGCTTAAAGCATTATTACATTTACAAAAAAGAACATCCTGTGTATGTGTGCGTACATTGCTATCGTCAAAGGTTTATTGCTGAACAAGTGAAATAGAAAAATGGTGAATAATCCAAATTAGCAGTTATATACAGATCAATTAAATAATCGTGAATATCATATGCTAATCCATCGAGATCTAGCAAAATAAGACGCATCATTCGCGATATCACTAAAATAAGTAGTATATAAAAAAATGGATTGAGATAGAAGCCTGCACCCAATACCAAAGGAAATGATTAAAAGCATTCGAAAGTATGGAATATTCAAATAGACTTTAGAATAATAAGATATTTAGTTTCCCTAACTTTAGATCAGAAACATTGATATACTCCGTACCTGATAGTGCTTCTGTATTCGATGCCAGGACAATGATACTAACTAGCCACGAATATTCCAACTGCTTGTAATCCCAAATCACCATAAAAATCAAGAGCATTTTACCAAAACTTGAAATGATCAAAGCCATTGAGATGTAATTGTATCTGGTGTATATATAACGTTAGCTTTCTATTATTTCTACACAACACACGACGCACAATTACCTGATCTCTCTGTTTTGGTTTCGAAAGTACCATTTAACAGCCAAATTAACACTAAACTGAAACACAATAAACTCTATTTTTATATTTAGGAAATCGCATTGAGTCCAAGAAAAAAGAAGATCATACCAAATATGCAAAGTGCCAAGATGTAAAGATATTGATAATAAAGAGGTTGGTGTATAAACTTTGAGTCATATTCCGTGTAATATCGTTCTAATCTAAACCATTTGATATCTGCTCTTTTCAATGTTACTGCTTCTCTATTTATTCAAGCTGTTAACTTACAAACTTCAAACAAAATCAATAGTATTGCAAAACGAAAAACATGAGGCTATTTACAACGTCAATATGCAGTGACAACGAAACTCCCCTCCTCGTTTTTACCTCCAGTCCCTCTTGTTTCGTGATTCGATTAAATAGTAAATGTCGATAAACTTGTGGTTTGTGAAGAAGCATGTCAATAAAGATTATGACAAAGTCATGTTCAATATATTTGTCTGCAAACTGATTACAGCGATCCTATTATTTTAAAAAAATAAGGGTCCACAAGCTGAAACATGCCTAATTTAAATACTTACGCATGTCGTTAATCTTATATTATCCTTGCTATATTGTGTATATAGATTTCCGACACATGTGCCACATTCAACACAGGTACCCATTTAACCAACAGGAGAGAGAGCAAAGCATATTTCACATAAATTACTACCGGCTCGAGAAATCATCGGACAAAAACCTAAAAAATCACGTTTCTGATCCATTTCTGACAAATAGTACATGAAGTTCGATCCGGCGCATCACGTGACTAATTTAGAATGAATATAACTACTAAATTAGGAAATACAACAAAGCGCGGATGGTTAAGTGGTATAATCTTCGCCTGCCACGCGAAGGGCCCGGGTTCGATTCCCGGTCCGCGCATTTGACTTTTTCTTTTGTTTCTTATGCCAGTGGTATAGAAAAGGTTTGTTTTTACCAGGTGTTCTGTTTTAGAGATTCAGTGAATTGCAGTGAACACCAATAAGTTAAAGTGTCACCACTTACTTTCTTATAGAATTTTGTGCAAGAGGAAAGAATAACCCCCCCCTCTGAATTACAGGATTGAATAATAGTAATTCTATGGAACTTCAGTAGAGGATTGATAGACTAATAAGCCATACTAATAAGCTAAAAAAAAAAAGCAGGATTCTGCCACAAAGCACAGTTTAATCCACTTTGAGTAATGATGGTAACAAGTTGACAGGTAGATCAAACATTTCAGGGCACAAAGCTATATAAAGACCTTACTATCATTTAGTATTATTATACCATTTTGCTGTTCACTCCAAACGTCCACAAAAAAAAGTAAGGACCCGTAAATTAGGGGCATTTATATATGGTGAATAGGGCCCTAAGGATGGATTTTCATAATTTTTTACCGTTTTTACCGTTTTTACTGATTTTACTTCTTTTTTTGGGTACATTCGGCATCATTTATTGATCAATTAAGTAGACGAGAATGATATTTTTTTGATATATATATAAATAGAGATCGCAGTATGCATTTTCCAAAAAATAATGAAGACTTGATGAAAACCCTTATTATTCCCAGGAAAAAAATATATATACGAAGGAACTAATTATTTTGTTTTTTGATGCTGTAATAAAATTAGTAAGTATATGGTACTAATTTCCAGGCTGAAAGCACATCCATCTACTTACTTCGGGTTTATGCATGGTTTCATAATCCACATGAACAAAAGCACGCTCTACATCAGGAAGAGATTCGAGCTTTATTTGAAGATCTTCTCCAATATCATGTGATTCTCTCAATTGCATAGTAGGAGGAAGAACAATGTCTACTTCTACAAAAACATTGCTTCCAGCATAGTAGGCTCGGCAAGTATCAACTTGTACAACACCAGGATGTGTCAATGCTATAAAGCCAATGACTTTTCAGTACTCATAACAAATAACTTTAAAAAACAACAAATATTTGTACCCATATATGTAACAAGGTTGAGAAACTGTGTATCTGCACTTTTTCCAACAACAAGGGGTATATTTTCTATGAATTATATAAATCAAAGTTAGACGATATGATTTTTATTTTTATTTTTCTGTCTTTTTTCTTGCTGTAAAAAAAAGAAAAAAGAATCCAGCTTACCAATTAGAGTGGATACCCAGCTGCGTAATATAATCAATGCAATGATGATGGAACCTACTGCATCAACCCAACCAGCAACTCTACTACCAACAATACCAGTGGCAAGACCAAGAGAGTTAACTAAAAGATCATTACGATGGTCCTGGGCTAAAACCTTTGCTGAGGAATATGATGACAGACTCTGGCAGTAAACATACAATACCAATTTAACACCTATAATTATAATAATACACAAAAATATATTAGTCTCGAGATCAATTATTTGTTAAAATGTGTCCGCTTTTTGTGCTTATAAGGATATTTACTTAAGGCAGCTGCTACAAAACCAATTGCTAACGGTCTCAGGTCGGGTGTGTTGCTTCCTTCGCCCAATTTTTGAGCCGATTCGATCTAATACGCATTTAAAAATAAATAAATAAATAAGTAATATATACATAGAACTGCTTAGTAATAACAGGGCAAATCTGTATATTTACTTACAATCAAAAACAAAGCAACACAAGACATTAAGCATGCAAATATGATTATCCCTACAGTTTC
Organism: Backusella morwellensis; assembly: GCA_024139395.1. Taxonomy (NCBI): domain Eukaryota; kingdom Fungi; phylum Mucoromycota; class Mucoromycetes; order Mucorales; family Backusellaceae; genus Backusella; species Backusella morwellensis. Next base: position 106,170 of record VCJI01002843.1, on the reverse strand, counting down.
CATACGAGATTTTCCCTTAAAAAAAAAAGAAGGGGCTGTTATTCAACTAATTCGTAAATGCGCGTATCATCTTGGCTGTGGGAATTCACCGTGAATGAATCACGCTAAAATCCAATTTTTCTGCTCATGTTACTTACAGCAGGGTATTTTGTAAGATTTATCTTTGCTGCCTGTCTTGAAGCCCACATGAGTACAACCGAACTTAAAAGATCCATAAATGCATCTGCCATAGTAGAGAAAATGGATAGTGAACCAGAAGTGATAGCTGCAACTAACTGTAAAGCGAAGAGGATAATGTTTGCGACGACAGAGCCGTAAATTGCAATTTTCAACTGATAACAAAGTTCTGTATCAATATTTCCAGTTTAGTTGAGATGGAAAGAAGTTACCTTCAACAGCTGCTTCTCCTTCTCTTCTTCGTCTTCTGGATCCAGTGCTGTTAGCATAGTATTGATTAATTCATTCTGATTTCTGTAGAATTTTTGTAGTTTACGCCCGCCATTTTTTCCCTTTAGGTCGTGGATATATTTTTCAGACTTTTTCTTGTGCTCCAGTGACAAAGGGTCACTTTCTTTAATGGAACGCTCAATAGAATTAATGTCGAGATTGGAGTGAGCTCTATGTTTAAGTTGAATCACATCATCGTGCTCGTTCGAAGTGGATGCGCTTTCAATAACCTGTGTAAAGGACATGATAAATTTCTTAGGGATTAAAAAAAAATAACAAGTCAAAGAACTAAATAAAATAGATAAAGCTGATAAATACTTGCAGAATTGTTACACCAGCCCTTATTAACTGTGGGAACGATCATATTGGCCATCACGTTTTTTTATTTTGATATTCTATTCGAACCTGCTATTCGTAACGTCATTTTGTCCTCTAAAAGGAAAATATAATGCGTATAAGGATAATCTTAGCTGTTCCACAACCATGATAGAACTTTAAGAAGTTCTTAATAAACATTGTATAGAGATGTCTTCAACATACTTCGATTTAAGCAAGTGTTTTTGTTACCCAGTTACTGTTTATTTCAAGAAAATGAGAAAAAATTACAAATTGATGAGAAAAAGGGGAAAAATAAATGAGAAAATATTTCAAATAAATGAGAAAACCAGGGGAATAATTGAGAAAAGAGAAATACATCATGTATAAAGAGTATATTTCAGACAGTGAGCAAATAAAGAGATAGGTAGCCAC
>VCJI01002843.1:87543-102187 GCA_024139395.1 Backusella morwellensis | reverse complement strand
TTAAAAAAAAAAAAAAAAAAAAAAAAAAAAACATCACAAGCACTTACAATTGTTTGCAGGCATGTAACAATTCCAATATGACTGAAATTCAGTTCGTGGATCAAGCGGTGTTTCCCCTCGTGCTCCCTTTACTTACTGGCTGCCACCATTTCGAGGTATCAAAGTAAGTATTGAATATTATTATAAAAGTTACATAATATCTCATCTTTCTTTTCTTTTCTTTTTTTTCGTATGGATTTGACAAGACAATGATAGAGATGGAAGATTACAAACCAGATATTTTAATTATACTAAAGCTGAAGCTTGGTGTCAAAATGTATTTTTTTGTTTGTGAGGTAAAAAAACCAGGTTGCTCATCAAATAAGTATAAAACCGATTTCGTCAAGGTTCAACGAGAGATGAAAGCAATTATTGATGAAAAAATTGATTTGGGTGTTAACAATCCAGCCTGCTACGGTCTTCTAGTTGAAGGTAAGCACTCATTACAGTATAAGTTCTGCCAAAAAGCTCATTGTGAATTTTTAGGCTATGATTGATATTTATACCAAATGTCTCTTGAATACGAGGCTGAATATCGATCTCGTTTAATAGCCCAATTTCGTACTTTACGAGATGCTCTGGATATCACGCTTTTGCTACTTACTATTAATATACTGTCATATCTTGATGTAATTATATGTATTTATTTTGGTTGCCACATCCTGAAACCGATATTGCGTTTAAACCGGTTTATGTGAGTTTAAGCACTTTTTTAGGACTCAGAATTTTCTTATACAGATTGCTAGAGCATATATAAGAGCTTATCTGCAAAAGGATGATCTAAAAAAATCAAGGAGGTAAATAAAAAAGCACTTTCCCTAAAAAATACCAAGGTATAAATACCTCAGTAAGTTTTATTGAGCATGGTTCACGTTCCTATTCATTTCTCCAGCTGCTATTATTTTTCTTCCTTGTTCCAAAAGATGACACCACGCGGTCTTATTCTACTCTTCTTTGTTCCATTCATTGTGGCTACTGAGCTAAACTCTTGTTCAGTTCAATGCGGATCGGAAGCAGCAAGTAATTCTGGGTGCAGTTTTTCCGACCCCAGTTGCGTGTGTACAAACTCTAAGGTTCAAACTGATATCAATCAATGTCTACAAGCAAGTTGTACTCCAAGCGAAGTACAGGAAGCCCTGGCATTTCAGGCTGAAATGTGTAGCCCCACTCCTACACCTTCATTATAATAAAAAAATTTTTTTTTGGGTATTATACAAATATATGACCTTTTAGCCATTTGTATACATGCTATTCGAATCAAATTAGAGAAACAAAGTAATGCTTTATCTTTCCAACTCTATCTAAATTGTTAAAGATTTGCATTTAATCTCATTAAATTATTACACTCTGACTAAAAATCTAAATCTTTTGAGTCTATGACAAATATATTTACTCTTTAAATACAGAAAGAGGAATTCCTCTCAGTATTTTCCTTTCAAAAAAAAGTGGGATATACGTTTCTAATCTTCTAAAGTGTCGTCCTTATTAACCCATGGTTTATTTTATTCAAAACATATTTCCATATTGAATATTTTAATACAACTAAAGACAAGAACAAAAAGCTAACGCAATAAATATTCTGAACCACTACACTAGTAAAAAATGAAAAGAAAGTCTTGAAAAGGAAAAATACGATATCATTAATGCTTCTTTATAAAATCACGCGCTTGAACATAAACCAAAATCGTAAATGGTCAAAGCTGTTATTTGAGCTGTTCATCCGTTCCATTTTTAACCATGACTGAAGATGGACTGCCTGTGACAAGCTCCATCGACTTATCCACATAATTCCTATCTAGCCACTTCTCATGCTGCAAAATATCTACATAATGATTTTTTCCCATGTATTGACCTTGTGGCGCATGCTTATACATATCTTTCTTTGTAAAAAATTTAGAGAAGAGATCTAAAAAAAATCGTAAACTACATTAGAATTCTTCCATTTATTATTTTTATTCTCTTTTCAGATCTCTATACATGCTATGATCCATACCGGTCGCTAAGACTTGGGAATTAATACCATCCAGAGTAATAAATTGCCATACATATCCCCATGTTGTTAGTTGATCCATATAAGAGCGAATATCTTCATCTACCAATTTAGCTGTGCCCCTTTATATCAAAAAAGGAGTAAGTATGTTTTGAATGCATAGGAAAACGAGAAGAAGAAAAAAAGGGAAAGAAATAGGGTTTTGGTCTTAAGTACCAATTAAACGAAGGAGAGATGTTATAGCAGAGTAGCGCCTGTGGATTAGCCGCCAAAACATATTTAGCGAATTTCTGAGCTTGCTGTGAGGTTGGTCTTTTTGTTTCCATCCATAACATATCCGCATAATCCGTACAGGCAATTGATCGAGCAATAGCAGCCTCAGTGCTACCTTTATAGCAGAAAAACCCATTACGATCACGAGGCATATTCCAATCCCAAAAGACAAATACACCATACTTCTCTTTTGCAATTAAGCGAGATTCCTCATTTGACTTGAACCGGATATCATTAAGAAAATCATCAATGACATCCGCATTATCATTCCTAACCAATTCTTCCACAACAGCCGTGCTATAGCATTTTAGATCTGCTTCTTCTATCCACTCATCCTGTACCTGTTGAAGCGCTGATCCTCGAATCCCTTGAGACTCTGCTTCTAATAATACCTTGGATAATGGCTTTAGAGTTGGATTTGTTGTACCCAATATAAATGGGTGATCCCTGGGATCAACATTGCTCGTGATACAGGTGGCTGATTCAGCATTTGTTTGGGCAATGATGAGACTCTCAACGCCCATAATATCGCACTGTGCGCGGACTGTCACCAAACGATTAATATGCTCAGCTGCTGGTATGATTACTTTACCTGCCATATCTTCACAGTTTTTTGGAGTTGCTTGCCGATCTTCCACTATATATATTTATTTAGATATGAATAGCCATTCAAAAGAAGAAGAAAAAATGTCACTAGTACCATGAAGACCAGCTGCACCTCGTTCAACCAATACTTTTGTAAATTTCATAAGTGCAGTTGTTTCACCATATCCCACGTTTACCACAATAGGCTTTAAGTAATCAACGTTAGTTATTTTCTCTCTTTGATGAGGTGCCATCGACAGTCTCTCCTCCCTCTGTTTACGATCATGAAATAGCTGTGTGCGAAATAAATGATCGACTTTGTTAGGTAATGTGTCCATCAATACACCTGTTACATGAACCAGTTGTTGATGTGCTGTCTTGATAGGATCCAGTGCACCGAATGTATACGACGTGTTCTTGGTGTGCTTATTGAGTTTAAGAAGTGCCCATAATTTTTGGGCTTGTGTATTTGAACGGTAAGTGGTCATGAGTGTTCCTTGCTTAGATGCGATTGATTCGGCTGAGTAGGGTCGTCTTACCGATTCAAAACGAGGGCTAGACCACCATGATTTAATTTTTTCTACTTGTTGTTGAAATTCAAGCTGTTCATAGTCAATAGGAGCCATATTTAATTTGTTTCCTTTTTTTTTTCTTGAAAGACAAAAAAAAAGAGAGAGAGAGAAGCCAATAAAACCTAGTAAAGTATGCATTTTTTTAAAAAACACGGGGGAGGGGTGAATGCGATCTTTAACAACTGCAAAGGATGACGGATATTTAGAATTCTATACTGTGCTATTTTTAAGGAGAAAAAAAAATCATGTTTGATCAACATTTTTGTTCTTCTTTTGGTGATAGAAAATATATATGTATTCTATAATCTTATTTTAAAAGATTCAACAATATAAATAGCAATGAGGACGCTTGGAATGTCAACGATGTCAACATTAAAAAGAGATTTAAAGAGCTTCGCGTTGATGCGTTGGATTTGGATAGCTTGCAAGCTACGAACAGAAATATCAACAGTATTATGTAAAGTATTATTTTATCGCATTAATGAACTTTCATACTAATCAAATTGCGTTATATAGATCGATTTCATCTATCCTGGTTTTAAACCGAGTGGTGAACACACTTCAGTGAAGGCGTTTTATACTCCAAAACCGCTGATGAAGATTTTGCTCGATGATATCCTAAAGAGTTTTATTTTTCAAATAAGGAAAAATTACTTTAATAAAGAGAATTTTAAAAATGCCAAAAAATGGAACAAAGAAGTCTACAAGGAGGCAGCAAAGGTCGTGGAGGAGTGAAGAAAACCGGGAGAACATCGAAGTGGGATTTATCGAATGGTAAGATTATAATGTAGCTATAAACGTTATACGTATACTTAAACTTGAATATACAGCTCCAACACCATTCTAAAATGTGAAACGGAAGAGAATAAAAGGCCTGATTACACTGTTCAACTGCATAATTACAAAGAGACTTTATATACGCAAGTATATGGCGAAGTAAGAATGGTAAAACAGTGGATTTCTATCGACTTTGTTGGTTTTGTAAAAGAGATATGGAGCAAAATTCACTCAACAAGGTCCTGGCTTTTCAGGCAAATGGTAGGTGTGTAAATATTGTGTATTGCATTTCATGATGCCAAACACACCGATTATCTTGGTTGACACCAAGATGGATTTAAGAGATGATGGCAAAACTCTTAATAGGCTTAAGCAAAAGAACATGGAGCCTGTTTCATCTGAACAAAGTCTTCAGACACTCAAAGACATCGGTGCTGTAAAATATTTGGAATATTTGGCCTTGACACAAACAGGTTTAAAGAACGTCTTTGATGAAGCGATTCGTGCTGTGCTATTACCTTCCCGTCAACAAAAGAAAAACAAAAAATGTAACATTTTGTAAGAGATGGAGGATAAAAATCAGTGCTACAAATAGCAATAACAATAATAAAAAAATATATCGCTTTCTCTTTTGTTTATCTTCGTCAGTTTTATGATATCCATAACAATTTGTCTAAAAAAAGAATTCGATACACATTCACAATCATGCGCTCATTAAAAATTTTCATTTACCATTTGTCGACTTACAAACTGCCGCGAAGGAATAAAAAGTCATTTTATTCTAATTCCCTAACGCTGAATTACTTTTATGTTTTTAAAAAGTATTTCATGTTATTACATTGATAGTGAGAGGTCTTTTTGTTTTAAAATGCTTAACTTTAAAGTAAAAAATATGAAGGTCACTGAATATGAAAATCTTTAAAAATGCAAATGTAACACAAAAAAGTTTATTTTTTTAATAAATGTTGATCTATTTTTTTTTTCGTCTTTACTAAAACCAATGATCATATCATATCTTGATGTCATCATAAAGCGATTCATTTTGATGGGAAAGTGTTTCTTATGAATAAAGCTTGTTAGTACATTCCGTTAGCTGTGTGTCTTTGTATTGCCGCTATCATCATTCAAGGCACGACGGCTGTGACACCGAGTCGACGGATGCACCCAAATTAGGGTTATTCCACTTTAATTGGTTCCAGATTTTGGTCAATGGAACGGTCTCATCTGCTCAGACATTTACTGACCACTTTTTACACCAAGTTATGTTTGAGGATGTTCCAGTAGATGAAGATGTTGTATGCATTTTACTGTGCTTGGTAGAAATAAAGTTTGGCAGTAGCATAGTGAAAAAGTATAACACGGGTTTACTTATTAAATAAGATTAAGGAGAGACATTTATATATAAGTCTGTCTTTGGATTCTAAATGTTATATACTAAATTGGTTGAGGATATATTATTATTATTTCATGATGAAACTCTCTGGTCATTAATCAGAATCTCTTTCCATAAGATCCATAAGATAATTTGAAAGATATAGGACCTATAGTTTGTTAGAGACGAGAGCATGTTGATGCTAATACTATATGGTTTTGACTGATAAAAAATCGATGTCTAGACCTATTCTTTCTCCATATTGAACTTGTTATCGAACTACTCATTGTCTGTAATCAAGTTTTTTAGTAAATGCTTCCTGTTAGAGTGTTATATGTTTAAAGGGATCGATGAGCATTCAGAGTTCTAAGAAAGTACTAAGAAAATATTAGGTTGTTTTTGTATGAATATAAAGTAAAGGAAATGAAGAAAAAAAAAAGAAGAAAAGGAATACAAAAAGTTAAAAAAAGTGAGAGGAATAAAAGAGGTATGTTTGTGATCAACACATGCGTTGTAGTAGGACGGTAACAGTGGCTGATTTTTTCCCTCAAAACACCCAATGGATTAACAAGGACTCAAATTCTTTTATTATTTATTTGATTTAATGAATAAAATAAATCAATGAATAAAGCTGTATTAAAGCAAGAGCAAAGTGGTATTTGTAGTAGTAGTTTATTTTAATGATGTATGGATCATAGAAGAGCTTAATCTTAACAGGTTACGAAGCGAGCGACAATGATTGCTTTTTTATGAAAAGAAATATGGCTTTTTAAACAAGAAAATCCCACAAGTTGAGCACAATTTATTGCTCGATAAAGATGTACAGAACGGTCCATATGATGAAAAAGTATGTTTTAATCCTGTGTCTTATTTTATATATATAGCCTGTCAGTAACTTTTGATTTGTTGGCGGACTCTAAATAACACACTCAGATACAAAATGTAAACACAAGATGGGCAGTCTGACCGATGGTGATGTTTTTTTGCCAATTGAAGAAAGCATAATCGTCATTGTGTATATTTTTATTTTTATTAATATTATATAAATAGAATGAAAAATTTTGTGAAAAGGTATAGGAGAGTTCTTGCCGTTTACTTGATATGAACGGGAGGAAAATGTTGAGATAAAAAGGTGAAAGTGAAAATCTTAAAACTCGAATTAAATGTTTTATGTTACACTACGCACATTGACTTTCAGGTGTTACCATTGTAATGGAAAAGGATTCTTTTGAACCAAGGGGATGAGTGTTTATTCTATACTCCTCAATTATGTATGTATAGAGTCTCTTGATTCTATCAACTGATATTATTTAAATTTGTTGTATATCATAGTATGTATATATTCACTTCATTATGAGTATCGGTTGTTCATTTATTTTTTTTCCATCTTTTTGTTTTGCTACCAATTAAGATAGCGTTCATGATCTCGAAATTTGAGTTACGGTGAGTGTCTGTCAGAGTTAATTGGTGACTCAAATAAACCCCTTTCTAAAGGCGCTTATAAAAATAAATAAATATTTTCTCTTCTTATACAACTATATTTTAGATGATGAATATATTAGCATAAACCCTTATTTTATGACATGGTTAGATATTCTATTGTATTAGTAGTATCATGAAAATTCTTCTGGCCATCAGATCCATCTTGAAGCAAGCAGGCATATTCAATGAAGAATTATTGTAAAATACTATTATTGGATTGTTTGCACAAGAAAGGGTGTTTTTCAATGACCGCCTGGTATTTGGGTAGATGAGTGATCCTGCCATTCTATCATATTTATTCGGGGTAGTACTCTTGATGAAAGTCTTTCCATGATCAATGTGGCCGTAAACCATTATCGATAACTATGAATAAAGCTTTCAAGATTTACGTTTTTATTATTAAACACTATAGCATTAATTGGTAAATTGAAAGAAATATTTACCAGATAGAAATAGCAGTAAAAAAAATAATGAAGGTGAAAAAGTATGTCAAACAATCTTATTCTCTATTTTCTTATATCCTACTACCTAAATCAATTTCTTGCTTAAAGATATCAAATGGATGCAAATATAACTTATAACCAATTCCAATAAGTCTGATATCTTTAAAAGTAATATATAATTATAAAATAACGTATATATAACATCCAAGTTATACTTATATATATATTTCATACCCTTGTTTAAGGAGAATCTAATGGCTTGATCTGAGTGATGATACATGATTGCTCTCATAATAATGGCATCACCATTGGCTTATAAATGATTAGCTTGTACTAAGTTGATCTTTATGAAATAAGTAGTTAACTACTAGTACAAAGCAATTCTATGTCTTTTTCCATAAAAAGAAGATATACTTTGAACATGTGAGTTCTAGTTATGGTCTATCTTTAATAATAATAAAAATTATTTAGTTTTGTTATATAGTTGGCTCAAGTTGGTTAAGAGTCTCGTCCAAGTGATTGACTGATTAATGCTCTTAGTTTAATGCGAGTTGTATCGATAAGTATGGTATTCATACCCGTCCTATTTTTATCTACGCTATTATCGAATAACTTAGTACATATATTCTTAACTGGAGAATCATTTTTTCTTTCTTTATGAGATTATATCTGTCTTGGTCGCATTGTATGCTCATATAGTATTTATACTGATAAGAATACATTACATATGGCCACATAAAACATTAGTAGACCTTCTTGGAAACGGTCAGTATAATCAGTTTTGATTAAAACACAATGCTTGATTGAACTAGTGTCTGAAGTTGATGATAGCTTGTGGGGTGCATATAGACTATATAGTCAAGTTTGTCTTGACTCGATTTTCCAATGAAATGGCACTGAATATGGTAAAAACTCCCCAAAATTTTATTAAAGAAGGGAATTGAACAATCAAAGGTTACCCAAGTACGTATTTATTAGCGTCATAATAGACAAAAAGAAAGGTACTGGATGATATGAAAACATGTCAGTAATTTCTTCCAATTCTCTATTATCTTTTGTCCATATTGATCTATAATGCATAAATACAGGTTTTATTGAGCATAAAAAAGTGCCTAAGAGTCATAGATATAACAGGAGAATCCGTGAAGGATGTTTCTGATGTTCAAAAGTAGAGTATGATCAGATCAAATCCAGCCAATCAAATTGCCAAATAACATCTTGCCCAATATTTTGGTAAAAGAGCGATAAAGAAGACCAGCAATAGGTTTCTTTGAGTGAAATGAAAGCGACAGAGCTATTATTATCCAGAGTGAGCCTATGTTATTTAGCAGGGTTTTTACTTTACGTTTTTCTATTTTTATTTCATGTTATTGTTCTTGTTTTTTTACTTTGTAAACTTCGCAAGTCACTTTGTGACGCTTTCAAGAAGCTTCGCACTTCAAGTTTTAAAACACACACACACACGCACGCACACACACAAAAAAATAATAAAAAAATATAGGCGCGATTGTAAGCTTTTGAAATTTTTTCCTTTCCTTTTTCCTCCTCTTTAAGACAAAAAAATATTTTTTAAAACATAAGAAAGCCACTTTTTAAAATATCAATTTGGGTTTTTTTGTGATTGGAAAATGTCGTTTGATCAAACAAATAATCGGTCACCGCATCATCAGGCACAGACCGAACAGCAAGATGTTGCATTGCCACCGTTGAGCTCAGAATATCAGAGATACCGTCCCGGCTCGCTGCCTTATCCCAATGCAAACTATCGCTCTTCTTCACCGGATTATGCAAATCGCCATGATAATTATGCTTACCCTTCATCTTCATGGAAGCCGCAACAGGTAAAATATTGTTTATTGTTATAATAAATGTAAATACTAAATACTTGATTAGGGTGCTCATCCTTATCCGCCTCCATCCCTTCCTCCACAACACCACCATCACCATCAACAACAGCAACCGCAACAGCAGCAGCAACAGCAGTATCCACCACTACCACTTCCTCCCACCTCACAAGTAGTGAGAGAGTATGGGTATCCACCACCACCGCCACAAGCTGAACATTCAAATCCTGCTCCCTATGACCCTATTCGCAGTAGCAGCTATTCTGAAGTATGTCTAGTTATCATCATCATCATCACTGTAAATACTTATATTATAGTTGTAGTCACACGAGGCACCTGTGCAAATGCCAGCTCCTATACCAGCCCCAGTGCAAGCACCTGTGCAGGTGAGATCGATGAAATATAAAGTTAAGCCCAAATGTACTAAGCATTGCGTTTTATTGTTAGCAAAGTCGCTCTTCTACTGCGATATCACCCATCATGTCTATATCGCAGCTCCTGTCTTCTGAAAATAATAATAATAACAATAGCAATGAAGAAGAAGAAGCACCCATTTATTCACCTAGACAGCCCTTATTCGAACCAGCGCATCGCAATGGTATCCAAAGCTTATTAAACAACGATGTTGAAGTGGAAGAAGAGGAAGAAAAGTACAATATGGCTGATTCCGATACTGACACTGAGGATATTCCATTGATAAAATCACCCAAGGTAACGGTGTCTTCACCACCGTCGCAACCACCACAGTCACAGCCAACAACAGCAAACCTGAATGCACAAGTGGTTGCAAATGGAAATACGGATGGTAACCATGGTAACACTTTGATTTCATCGTTTCTGAATAACAAGTATTTTAATCATTATCCATTATCCAAAGATTACTTTCATCGCGACAGTGAGGACAGTGACTCTGATGGTAGCGAGATGGTTGTTGCTAGAAAGAGCAAGTCATTGTCTGAACGTATTAGAGAAGAACTTGATCTTTCCGATGAAAACGACGATGATGAAGACGAAGTATTGGCAACACATCGAGAAGAGATGATTCAATATATGATTCACGTCCATCAAAGAAAGAAGCGTGTAATTGATAAATATAAAAAATCACAAGAGGTAAAAAAGCAAAATGATGTTGTTCCTTTATCATATATACTAAATATATATGCCCTTGATAGAGAAAACATGCGCCAATTAGAGATCGTATCGAGAAGCTCTATGAAAAGCGCTATGGCACAAGCATGCCACGAAAGAGTATCGGTAAAAAGAGACAAAGAGCTTTGAGCGATGTTGGTGACTCTACAGACTCTGAAGAACATGCTGGTGTTCACACGTCAATAACTGCATTCTCTTCTGGTGCCGCTGGACAAAATAGAAAGCAGGCTGCTGCACAGAAAGTGGAAGATGAAAGAAGAAGAGTTTGGCTCAATATTGCTAGAAAAGACATCCCTAGAGTAAAGTGTCTTTATTAATTGTTCGATATTCTATTATTACTAATTTATTTCAAATTAGATGACTCGCATACTGTCGCGTGTTCAAGCAACCCGTTCAGGTAACTGTAAAAAGGTGGCTCAATACTGTCAAAAGGAGGTGCGTCGCGCTATTACCAATGGCGGCCGTGCTAATCGTGAACAGCAAAATAAAGCTAAGCGTGCAATGAAAGAGGTAACCATTTTCTCTTGTTCTAATAAAATGACAGCAGCAGCACACTGACACTCTCTTCTCTGTAGATGCTCTTGTTTTGGAAGAAGAATGAAAAGGAAGAGCGTGAACTTCGCAAGAAGGCTGAAAAGGAGGCATTGGATCGCTTGAAACAAGAAGAAGAGCGTAGAGAAGCTCAACGACAGGCACGTAAACTTAACTTCTTGATCACCCAAACCGAACTGTACAGTCACTTTATCGGTCGCAAAATCAAACAGGATACAAGCGAAGATGACGAAACTGCTGCACCAGCGCCATCCGGTCTCTCCACACCATTGGCACCCGTCACAGAGTCAGATGAACTCGATGCTAATGCTGGTATACAGCACTTGGGTGAGGTGGACTTTGATGAAGAGGATGAGACTGTTCTAAAGGAAAAGGCGCGCCTGAGCGCCCAGAATGCATTGGCCAAGCAACGTGAACAAACTAGACAGTTTGATGAAGGTGCACGTGAGAGACGTATTGCTGCAGGTGATAATCCAGATGCCAACCTGAATCAATTGGCCTGTAAGTACTTTTGCTTTGATAAAGACAACATGGTACTTATATATAAATGTATTTTTTTTTAAAAAAAGTGGATGACATGAATTTCCAAGAGCCTTCGAGTATGGGATCTGGACCTGAAGTACAGCAACCCAACATGTTGATGTGTCAGTTAAAGAGTTATCAATTGAAGGGTCTTAATTGGTTGGCGAATCTTTATGAACAGGGTATCAATGGTATTTTGGCAGATGAGATGGGTCTAGGAAAGGTAAGACTATCTTGTCATGAAATCATGTTGTTTACTTATCAATTGTTGCATGGTTAGACCGTACAATCGATTTCATTATTAGCATATCTAGCTGAGGTCCATAACATCTGGGGTCCCTTCCTTGTGATTGCTCCTGCTTCTACCCTTCATAACTGGCAACAAGAGTTTACCAAGTTTGTTCCTCAATTCCGAGCACTTCCCTACTGGGGTAACCCTAAAGAGCGTAAGATTTTACGTCAATTCTGGAACAGAAAACAGCTTTACGGAAAGGATGCTCCTTTCCATATTGTTATTACAAGTTATCAGTTGGTCTTGACAGATGTCAGTTATTTCCAACGTGTCAAATGGCAATATATGGTTTTGGATGAGGCCCAGGCTATTAAGAGTTCATCTAGTGCTCGTTGGAAGCAGTTGCTTGGCTTCCATTGTCGTAATCGATTGCTGTTGACTGGTACACCCATTCAAAACAGCATGCAAGGTAAAGTAGATGAATATTCTCACTGTGAAACATCCGCTCGTTTTTCTTACTTTCTTCTTTTTCCTTAGAATTATGGGCTTTACTTCATTTTATTATGCCTACTCTGTTTGATTCTCATGAAGAGTTTAGTGAATGGTTCTCCAAAGATATTGAAAGTCATGCTGAGAATCGAGGTTCATTAAACGAACATCAGCTAAGACGTTTGCACATGATTTTAAAACCATTCATGTTGCGTCGTATTAAGCGTAATGTACAGCATGAACTAGGAGAAAAGGTAAGGAAAAACAAAGAAAAATGTAAAAGCAAGGCGTTTATTCATTGTTATAAAATAGATTGAAGTGGAGATTTATTGTGATTTAACAGCTCGACAAAAAGCATTCTATCGTGGACTCAAAGAAAAGATTTCCATTTCAGAATTGTTGGAAAAGGCGACTTCTCTTAGTGATTTAGAAAATATGGATAGTTTGATGAACTTGGTAATGCAATTCCGTAAAGTGTGTAACCATCCAGAGTTGTTTGAGCGTGCCGATGTCGAGTCTCCACTTTCATTTTGCGAGTTTAGCCAGTCTGGCCCACTTTCAAAGGAATCCATGTTGTACTGCCCCTATTCATCCCGTAATCCCATCAAGTACCAGATCCCAAAGAAGCTGTATCGCAATGGTGGTATCTTGAAGCAGGTTGGTCCCCATAGTCGTCGTGGATTTGAACTGAGATATGTCAACAATGAGTTGAATATCTGGAACGATCAGTACATACATGAAAACAGCGGCGGCGGCTTTTCCTTCCTCCAGTTTTGTCAAACATCAAGCCATGAAGCTAGTTATTTGTTCAAGGCAAACCTTGTTCATAGGTGGATCGCAGCTCTGGCAAAACGAGCACAGCATGCATTATTGGATTATAACCAGCGCGAGAATTGGTCACTGCCTGATAGACCTACTTCTCCTTTTGTCATCACCCATGGGTCTGCAATGGATGAACTCACTAGTTTGTCTGATAATATAGTATATGACTCACGTTTGTATGGACAGTGCTATTTACCTCCAGTAAGTTTTAACTTCTATAATTGTAGAGACGAGAGAGTGTGTTTAACGATTCTGAATATAGGCAAATGCAGTACCAATTGATATGATATGTGATGATGTATCCTTTATACGTGAGCAGCAAGAAGTGATGTTTAACAAGGATATTCGATCTTGCTTCTTTGGCACACCCCAATACATCAGTCGCACAGAACCCGAAGAGGCGTCCAATCTTGGAGTTGTGGTACGCACCTCAGGACAAGATGGTATCATGACTGTACCTGCTAATGGTTATGGATTTTCATGGATGAGAGTACCTTGTAAGTTTGCTTATATATATATATACAAAAACTAGTAGAGCAATGTGTATTTATTTCTCGTTTTCACAGCAATGAAGGATTTGATTTTGGATTCAGGCAAATTAGCAGCACTCGACAAGCTTTTAGAAAGATTAAAGACCGAAGGTCATCGTTGTCTTGTTTATTTCCAGATGACACGCATGATTGATTTGTTTGAAGAGTATATTGCATACAAGCAATACAAGTATCTCCGCCTTGATGGATCTTCAAAGATATCGGATCGTCGTGACATGGTACAGGATTGGCAGACCCGACCAGAAATTTTCATCTTTTTGTTAAGTACACGTGCGGGTGGTCTTGGTATTAACTTGACCGCTGCCGACACGGTCATCTTTTACGATTCTGATTGGAACCCAACTGTTGATCAGCAGGCTATGGATCGTGCGCATCGTCTGGGTCAGACAAGGCAGGTCACAGTCTATCGTTTAATCACAAAGGGTACTATCGAAGAAAGAATCTTGCAACGTGCCAAGCAAAAGGATGAAATCCAAAAGGTTGTTATTTCAGGTGGTGAATTTAGACAAGTTGATTTCAAGCCAAGAGAGATTGTTTCTTTGCTTTTGGACGATGAAGGTAAGAAGGATATGTTAAAGATGATTGGGAATATGTAATCTAATTTTTTTTTTTTCACTTATAGAATTGGATGATAAGCTTCAAATGCAATTAAAACGAAAGGCAGAAGAGGAGGAGCAAAAGAAAACTGCACGTCCTTCAAAGCGATCGAGAAAGCAGGCGCTTCAAGATCAAGGTTCAAAAGAATCCACTCCTGCTCTAAGTCCATCCAATGTAGATCGTTTGTTCAGTGCTGGTGAAGATACAATCAACTTAGAAGATGATTCTGCCAAGAAATTATCATCATCATCATCATCATCAAAATCATCTAGAATTGGTCGACCGAGAACAAACTTCTCGTTTACAGGTTAAAAAAATGTATATTCTTTCTTATATACCAAACATGTGTAATT
>VCJI01002843.1:30645-42993 GCA_024139395.1 Backusella morwellensis | reverse complement strand
AAAAAAAAAATGCAAATGTACTATTGTTCTCTTATATCCCTGCTCTTATATTTATTGGTTTATATATCTATTTTTAGCCATTTTCTTTTATATCATTGTATAGTTGTCTGCCTTATTTCAATAAACACATATATATAGTATTATAGCCGCTTTTTTATGCTCAAAGAAACTTTCAAAAGACAAGAAATAGTATGTTAATAACGTGATGCCAAGTAAAACATTTTAAAAAAATGTGTAATGAGGGATAGGATCTTTTACATGACAATCTAGACATTATCTAGAAAATTCAAGCTTCATAATAGGGTCTGGTTTTTTATTTCTTAGAATAGATAATAATACCAACCAGTTTTTGTGCACTGACTTCTGATTAGTCGATAGAACTGAACAATGTTTTTTCTATTTAAGGATGTTCTTTACGGTTAAAGAAGATTATTTATAGATATTAATAAATATATATTTAGCAGTTTTGCGTACCTTTTATGAAATGCATCTACTTTACAAAGTATTTGACCACATGTATTAAAGATATTAAAATATGCCAAATGCCATGACGGCTATTGGATATAATGACCATAGTCATATTTAGATCATTGATAGCATAAGGTTGTTATCAAATAAACAATAAAGTATATTCGAGTTAAAATAATATACATTTTTATAAAACAAAAAATAAGTTTAGCGCAATGCATATTCAATGACTTGCAACATAAAACCTTTAAAGTGTTTAATTGAGTAGGGATAGAAGCTTGTCATTTGCTATTTTGATTTTTTGTAAAATAATAACATTGACGCTTGTCAAAAACACAGAAATGACATCTCTGTCAACAAGATAGTTTACAATGTCAATATTTATTATTTAAGGGACACGATCGATTTGAAATATCAATCATGTACAATCCAAGAAAAAGTCACGATACAGATACTGCTTATTGGTACGTTTTTACCTTGATAACAACAAATGATCAAAGTGGAATGACTTTATTATTTACATATAATAGAACATTATCTACTTATTATTATTCTTGTATTTTCTTCAACTTTTATCATGTAGTACTGTAGTAGACCTGTATTTTTATCGCGGCTGCGTGGATGATACATTGCTGTCCTGTACTCCTAATTGTTCCTTTTGAAGAAAGGTAAACCATTTATGACGATCGACTTTTAATGGTTAATGTCTATAAAATACTCGCCAAGATATCATGCCCTTTTTTTTCTAGTTTGTTTAAACAAGAATAATTCCACAAGTATGTGTATTCCTATTTTATTGTTCTAATTAATGTTACAAACAGCCACTTTAGAAAAGAAAGATGCTTCTTCGGATAGTGCTTGTTTATTTATAACATGAATAACCTTATTTGTACTTGAAGAAATATATATATCACAAATCCCCTAAAGAATAATAAAAGTGTTTTTATGCAGGTAAAATATATACTCGCACTAGATTCCTATAAGTTTGCTCCCTTGAAAATTTAAATCCTAACTTGTATATTCTTGCACAGTTTTTAATTTTCTCTTCCACGATAATATGCTTATTATTTTGGAAGAATTTACAATCTTGAAATTACTGAAAAGTCGTCAGAAATATGAACCCTGGATTCAAAGCATTGTGACTCCATTGCTACCTTGTATAGAGTCGAATTAAAACAGGTAGAAAGGTATCAAAATGTATAAAAAGGGTGTAATATCTTTATAGTTTCATCTAATACACTATAGAGAATTACAATGTATTGAGTAGTTATGTATGTATGAGTGAATGATAAATAGAACAATGCTAATGAGCCAAGCCGACCAAGGAGAGAGAAAAATGACATGTTTATTTGTCTATTATTTAAAAGACAAGATATTAGCCCAATCCTTATAATCATTGCATTTCCACGTTAATAATATAGTATAGTTATTTTGAACATGGGAGTTCAAAAGTAAATAGATTACGTGTGGTCATGTTAGAGTCTCGATAATGTTTAATTCTGATTTTGAATAGAATAATCGAGAACATTTGTAATTTATAATTGTTCGTAAACTTGATTTGATTATTAGAAACACCCAATCATATAGAACCAGTTATTTTAATAAGAAGGAGAGTCAAAGCGTATGCCTTATTAAAGAGATTTCGTGCTTTTCAGTTTTTGTTTTTTGAATTTGCTTTAATTTTAACTTTGACTCAGCCAAAGCTAAGATTATACCTATTCCGAAGGTATTTCAGTGTCGACAATAATTCAGATGTATCTATCAGTTGAAAAGAAAAGAAAAAACTAGAAACTCAAAGAAACTCAAAGAAGCTCAAAGAAACTTAAAGAACAGTTAGAATAGATTATTCACAGCTATTTTTGAATATGGGGTATACACTCTCAGTACTTTGAGTGATACCAGTCTTAATGGAGCTTACATGGGAGTATCATGTACTGTGTTTTTCAAGAAATTGAGAAATTTTTCCAAATTAATGAGAAAAAGTTGGTGAGAAAGAAAACAGATTACGGGAGGTTACGCTTTTATTATTAATCCACATCCGAAAACAGACATTTTGTTCCTTAATAGCCCTTAATCGGCCTCAAAAGGTGTATATGATCTTCAAAAAAACGTTAATGAGGCTCGTTAATGGTTGGTGAGACTACACTGGACCTTGCTTTCCTGGCGCGCTGTTGCGTGCTTCCTCCATAGACTATTCGACGTCGTAAGTTTTTATATTTTTATCAATATGATTTAATGTGTTGCTAAGTTTTGTTTTTCTATATACTCCCGTTCACAATGACTCTACTATGGTGCTTCTGATAAATGCTCTTCTACGTTGATCCTCTACGCTGGACTCTTTATGATTCTACTGGCACTTGCTTTCGATTCATGGTGTTTAAAACATGCTTGTTTATTTTGAATTTACAATATTGATTGACTTTGTACATTGATGGGTTTTTTATGCAAACATTGTTATATTTTTTCCCCAAATATTCTTTGTACTTTTCTCAATTATTGTTATTGTATTTCTCATAAATTTGTAATTTTTTCTCGATTTCTTGAATAAACCAGTATTAATAAAAGCGAGCCTTTCGATGTAAAATTAAAATGCTAAATTTCCATTGAATCAATATAGTGCTCCTATGGCTTGCTTCGAGCAACACTTACTTTCTTCCAGGCAAGTTTAGTTTGAATAAAAATCATTGACAAGATATAGATTGTGTAATAATGGTCAATACCATAGAAGGAAACTGTCATTCAATGCTCTTTTCGGTCTGGAGAGGCAGTAGTAGTTCTTTCAGCATTCTCTTGACCTTGTAATGATATTTAAGCCATATACAAACACGTCACCATTTGAACTAAATTGTATATTAACTTGATCTCAAGAGACTCATATCTATCATTTTCTCAAGTTAGAGGCAGTTGTTCTTTCTGAAAGCACTCTGATTGGCCACTGCGGGATCAAATTGAATACATGGTGACGTATCCAAAATTTTATAAATGTGTATTTCTTTTTCTTTTTTTTTTCTTTGTACAGATCAAGTCTTTTGTTAATATATAGTAATAGTAATAACCATGGCTGTGGCAACTAGTAAACGATCTGCACCCAAAGAAGTCAGCAGCACTTCCGATCCAACAACTGAAAACTTGGATAGTTTACTATCCAGTTCAGCAAAAAAAACAAGAGTCATGTTCTCTACAGCTTACAGTCAAGCAGCTATGGATGAACAGTCAAGGTAAACCATACACGCCTTTAATAAACGCAGCAGTACAATAACCCCTTCTTTTTTACTAGCCAGCGCGCTAAATTGACAAGTAAAATACACGATGAATACGAAAGTCTTCGTACTTTGCCAGAAGCTTTGATCAAACAACAAAAGGCTGCCGTGAAAGCCCGCTCAAAACCCGTTACCGTGGAAGATGTCACAATGGAAGACGATAAAGACAGCAATCAAGTACAGAAACTTATCGACACCATTCCTGACAAGACAGCAATGTAAGAATGCACTCATTGCTTGATTTGGTCCGTGATGTTGAACGCAATAATGACTTTTTTTTTCTCAAATGAAATAGGGATGGTAAGAATGAAGGAGTGGTTGCTCTTCGTAGTAAGGATCAGTTCACATCAGATATATTTGGAGACACTTTGGCTGGAAGCGGCTCGCTTGTGCGTCGCGCAAAGGCAAAGACCATTCGTCCTGCTTGGCACGCTCCTTGGAAGCTTATGCGTGTTATCAGTGGACATTTGGGCTGGGTTAGAGCTGTCACAGTTGAGCCTGGAAATAAATGGTTTGCAACCGGTGCAGGAGATCGTACAATCAAGGTATATCGATAGATGGGATGTGAAATAAGGCTGAGAACTAACTGACGCATATTGACAACAGATTTGGGATATGGCATCTGGTACTTTGAAACTTTCATTAACTGGTCACATCAGCACAGTGCGTGGCTTGGAGGTGTCTTCAAGACATCCGTATCTCTTCTCGTGTGGCGAGGATAAGATGGTCAAGTGTTGGGATTTGGAGCAAAACAAAGTCATTCGCCACTATCATGGGCATTTGTCTGGCGTTTATTCCTTGAGTTTACATCCTACATTAGATGTCTTGGTTACTTCGGGCCGCGATGCCACCGCAAGAGTGTGGGATATGAGAACAAAACAAAGCATCCACGTCCTTACGGGCCACACAAACACAGTCTGTGCAGTCAAGTGTCAGGAAGCAGACCCACAGGTGGTTACAGGCTCGATGGACAACACCGTCAGATTATGGGACTTGGCTGCCGGTAAAACTATGGGTGTGTTGACACATCATAAAAAGAGCGTGCGTGCTCTTGCGCTTCATCCTACAGAGTTTGGATTTGTCAGTGGCAGTGCCGATGCTGTTAAGGGCTGGAAGTGCCCTGAAGGCACCTTTATGCAAAACTACGATAGAAAGAAGGCCATTGTCAACACATTAGCGGTCAACCAAGATGGCGTCATCTTCTCTGGTGGCGACGATGGTTCATTAGGCTTCAACGATTGGCGATCAGGACACAACTTTCAATCAATGGATACCACTGTCCAGCCTGGTTCCCTTGATGCAGAAGCTGGTGTCTTCTGCAGTACATTTGATAAGACTGGCTTGCGTTTGATTACCGGTGAAGCAGACAAAACTATCAAGATTTATAAGGAGGATGAAGCTGCTGTCAAGAATGAAGATTTCTATCAATAATGACTCAATAAAAATGAAATAAAACGGACAAGGGGAGCTTTTTTTGTATAAACATATGTTGTGCTTTATTTATTTATGTATTACTATCTTTTTATAATAAGAATATAACATCAAAAGTAATAACCATCACGATAAGAGAATGGGAAACACGGCGTTACTCGGTTTTCTGCTTTTTCTGCTATAGAAATAGAATAAAGTGAGACATGATGAATATGACTTCAGTATTAATACTACTTACTGCATCCGTAGCGAAACGTTCGGCTCTCTTTCTCTTCTTTTCTTCATCTTCTGCACTGACAACTGCAGTAACCTTTCCTCCACTAGCAGCAGTAGCAGCAGCAGCAGGCTTACTTGCAGGCAATCCAAATCTTTCCGCGCGTTTCTTGAGCACTTCGGGGTCAACGCCTAATTTCTTACTCTTTTTGTCAACAGGTGTCTGGTTTTTGGCCGCAGTTTTGCTGGGCAAGCCAAAGCGCTGTGCACGGATATCTTTCTTTGCCGTTTCGTTTAGTTGGATTCCAAATCTCTTTGCGCGTTCGGCGCGTTTATCTTCCTCACTGCCCTTTATTGGTGCTGCGGAAGTATTTGACTCAGGAGTTGCCTTTGGAGAAGTAGCTGTAGCGGCGGCGGCGTCGGTGGTGGTGGTGGTGGTGGAAGAAGTGGTGGTTGCAGCAGGCTTCTTATCAAACACGATGGGAGTAAATTTAAAGTTGGAATTGGGTTTAGTTGTTGCTGTTGTTGCTGCTGCTGTTGTTTTTTTGGGTGTTTCCT
This sequence comes from Backusella morwellensis, assembly GCA_024139395.1. Taxonomy (NCBI): domain Eukaryota; kingdom Fungi; phylum Mucoromycota; class Mucoromycetes; order Mucorales; family Backusellaceae; genus Backusella; species Backusella morwellensis. Next base: position 37,063 of record VCJI01002843.1, on the reverse strand, counting down.
CCTCTTTGCTTTCTTCCTGTGTCTCCTGGGGTTGTTCGTTAACCTCCTCCTTTTTGTGATTGAATTCAGTTTCTGGAATTTCTCTAATAATTGAATCAGATTTGATTCATTTTTTTTAATATGAAGCATTCTCTTTTGTACTTACTCCAAATTGATCTTTGAGTCGTCAAATTCCTCCAACTCGCCGAATTCTTCCTCTAATGAAGCAAATTCCTGAGCAGTACGCTCTTCATCATACTTCACAAGACGTTCAATCAATTCTTCCTTCTTTCCAGAGTGAGGAAGACCATTCTTTTGTAAAAGATCTAATTGTATTACGAATAAATAAGAGCGTATAAGTGGGATAAAAAAAAACGTTACCTTGAAGCTCCTTAACCTTTAAATTCTTGTAGTTTTCAGCCATCCTATTTATTAGTTAGTACTTACCAGTTTATTATATATTATGAATGAAACAAAGAAAGAACGCGACCTTGCCACTCAATGAGGAAAAGTCACACATTTTGTACCAATTTTGGACTGCTTGATTGTTTGTCCAATCAAAATCATTGAATATTTCTGCATGAGGTTTCCATGTCAATGACGAGGGTTTCACCTCAAACCAATACAAATATAAAAGGTTATTATGCCTTTTGCTTTGTTTGCTTTTTCTTGTTATTTATTTATATTAAAAAAGTACGCAAGGTGATGAATAAACATTTATTTCTCGACTAAAGATCGAATAAAATGTCAAATAATTTCCAAACACGCATTCAAAACGACGGTTTTACCCAGCAGTACAACGAGCTCGACAGGAAGGACCAAGGTGAACAGCAATGCAGTTGGGCTGATGGCGATGACATGGATGTTGACCCCCAATCACAAGCTGTTGATAGTGAAGCTGATCAAGATAATGCTGGTCCTAGTTATGTCGACAAAGTTGAACAGTTTCTAGACAAGATGTTTGGCGGTATCTCGCTTAATGGAGATACACACAATACGTTTGACAAAAGGCTGTAATTGTTTCTACATGTTTACTTTCTACATATATATTATTATGCAAATAAACATTTTAAACTTTTCAGACATTATTACAAATATGTATCCAATAACGTGTGCTTATTTATATATAAACGCTGCATCCCCCTTACTTTTACTCTACCCTTAACCATGAAAGAGAGAAAAAAGAAAGGTGGCACAGTTATCTTTTCGATCATGTCAAACAGTCGTAAGGTCAATCGCATAAACATGATCATTTCTCATGGATGGTGCTTAAATCAATTTTATAAATGAATGGAACGTCTAAAATTCCATCAATTAAATTGCTTTCCTGTTTCCTGGGCTTGTTTTATTTTCCTGATATGATTGGTTTAAAGCTAATTGAGTTGATGCAGTCAACGGATTCAGGGCAATGTACTTTTTGAAAATGCTTTCTTTTCTTATGCAATCAGTCTCATGTGATTGAGACGATAGTCATATTTTCCCCTGTGGTAATAAACATTTTAATATACATTTTTTTTGTTTGTTTATTCATTCTTCTTTCTTTTTTTTTTATAAAAAGAAGAAATTGCATTTAAAAAGACTTTTTTAATATATATAAAAGGAAAAGTATATAGAATATTTTTCTTATCTTATGGAATATAAAATGTTTATTGACACCCCTGAAGTGTCTGTTTGTTGATTTGGATGCATCAAGCAAGAATAGTGAAGTACATATAAAAGAAAAAAAAAACAATAACACAGATCTTCAGTAAACAAAACAAAACAAAAAAGTATTTTGAGCATGCAGAAAGATTCAGCCTTTTTTAAAGTTCATTGTCAATGTTTGCATCACCCACAAGAGGAGCTATTTTTTTGACATAATTAAAGGTGCTAATAGCCACTAGGTAAAATGATAAAAAGAAAAAATTGTTATTTTTAGGCCTTATATATATATATATAATTTGCAGACACCAACCAATTGATTTTTTGTGACCAAAAAGTAGAGTGATTAAAAAGGAGGTAGCACAAGCATTAGAGTAGTTTCAAAATAGGTTTATAATTAGTCGCGGAGGTTAAGATTTTAATATTTACTTTCAACACGTGCAAGGAGAAAGTGAGTAAGAGAGAGAGCAAGAGATGAAGCAAGAGAGAGAGAAAACCTTTTGAAAAAAAAGGCTCTTGTAGCTGATTTGCAATAGACTTTGAGTAGAGCGGTGATTGGATAAGCTTAATAAATAATTCTATAAAATATCGGAGATACAAAATTAGCTCAAATGGAGATCTCTTCTTGGCTTTTATTCATTTCACAAATAATCTATATGATTAAAAAAAGTATCTTTATATATTTAGTTCTACTTTTAAACCACGATACAAAGGGGGTGAGAACGACAGCCAACCAGAAAAAAGGGTCTCGGTCCTTTTAGCTGAAAATATTACTTTCTTTTATTGGAACTCCACTTAAAGTCTTTTACTCATGTCCTACCTCCCTATTTTCTTTGTGCCAGTCTACTAACTTTATGAAATGAGTTCCCAACTCATTTATTCTTCCTTCTCTTTTTCTTCTCTTCTTTTATTTTTATTTTTTCTTCTCTTTCTTTGTTCATTTTGATTATTTCCTTCTTTTTTTTTTTCGCTTTTGTTTATAAATACCAATTTCGTATATTTTTGTATAGAGTATATATGAAGAGCTCCATCTTCTTTTTAACGGCGCTCTTTGCCTTGACTAGTTCAGTACATGGTTACTTTTATGTGCCAAACCTGATGAATACACTCCCCTTTAAGGGAGGTATGATTTCAGCACAAGTTAACAACTCACTATATCTTTTCGGTGGCGAAAACGCTACAGTTACATACACAAACGATCTATATAAATTAACTCAGACCGACAATACATACAACTGGGAGGTTGTACCTCAGAAAAATGCACCTAACGGAACCATCTACGGACAGGGCTACGTAACATCAGATAACCAAAACATGGTGATTATGGGTGGTGTCTCTAACGCTACCAAGGCCAGTGCGATGAACTTGCAAATCTACAGCTACAACTTTGCATCTCAAACTTGGACAGCAAATGCTAGTAATAACGCTGTTGTCAGTGAAAATGATACATCCATTTTATTCAACAGAGAAGCCTTCTCCGCTACCTACGATCCCAAGACACAGCAAACATATGTATTTGGTGGTACCCTTGCTGCTAGAAACGCTGTTTTTGCTGATTTCCGTGTGTTGGATGCCAACTTCAAAGTTACAAATTTGAATACTCCTAATGTTGGCCGTTATGGTCACACCGCTTCTTTAACTAGGTAAGTGTCATTTAAATTAGAAATTAGGAAATAAACCTGATCTGACTAATTTAATATCTATTGTTATTAATATAAATAATATAAAATTTTAGTGACGGAAAAATTGTTGTTCTCGGAGGTGTCGTTTCTACTTCTAGTGGCAATACACTTGCTAGTATGCAAACCGCTTGGGTATACACTATCGCCAGCAACAGATGGGATATTGCTAATATCACCGCTGCTTCTGGTAACGTTTATCCTAGTTCCCGTTCTGATCATATTGCAGTTGTCAGTAAGTTTATCACTTTGTTATTTACTTTTTTTAAAATTCATAGTCCGTCTTTCTCACTTGTGTTTTTTTTTAATTAGATTCTGATGATCAAATTATTCTTTTTGGTGGTACGTCTTTAATTTAAAAAAAGAACCATATAATATATAATCAATAATACTAAAACAATACTTGTTGCTTTTAGGTGACAGTGCTTCTAATCAAAGAAACAGACAATATACAAATGCTATTGCTGTTTTAGACACAAAGACCTGGACCTGGAGTATTCCTACTTATTCAGGTATCCCACCTTCAAGACGCTCCTATGCTTCTGGTGGACTTTTGGATGGAAAGACTCTTACTGTTGCTTTTGGTAAGTGAAACTAAAAATAACATTTCTTTTAAGAGATAAAACAACATGAACAAAAAAAATTCTCATGACTTGTTTTTTTTTTTCTCTCTCTCTCCCCTTTACTGTTTATTTATTTTAATCTTATTATTCTATTTTATTCAGGTGAATCATCAAACTCTTACTATAATGATATCAACGTTTACAACTTGTCCACCGGCTCTTGGTTGCAACAATTTGGTGAATCATCATCGAATAGCAGCAGTGGAGTATCCAAAGGTCTTATTGCAGGTGTCACCGTTGCTGGCGTCGTTTTGCTTTTGATTATTCTCTTCCTTCTTTGGAAATTCCAGTCTTATGTTCGTTGGTTGGTTGTTCGTATTCACAACGATATCTGGAAACCTCGTACAGGTGAACCCGTCTGGGCCGAGACATCCCGTATTGTCTCACAAGTATTCTTTTTGTTTATTTTCGCCATGTTCCTTGTATTTGTTATCAAGCAGGCTATTGACAGTCCCAACGTCACTCAGAGAATCGAATCTGCTTCTGCTACTGTAGATGTACCTGATGTTCGCTTCTGTTTTGATGGTTTCCCCGATCAGGCTGCCACTGTAGTTAATGGCGATAATGGTGCTCCTGGTGTCAATTGTCAGACCGACAATGGCTACTCTTGTACCGGTTTTGTTCAACAGCTCGATATGAGCAAGTTCACTCCCACTTTTGCTGACGATTTGGGTAATGTCAACTGTTTCCTTTTCCGTGCCCCCAGTGATTTCACATTGACTTCTACTTCTGGTGCCAACAACGGCTCTCGATTGCTCTTTACCATGTTTGGTGATCAAAGTGCAACAAGCGCACGTGTTCATGTTTCAGTCTATCCCAAACAAATGGATCCAAACACCCAAGTTTATGGTATCAGTGACGATACTACTAGTTTGTTGTCCGAAGCAGATGTTCTCAACTGGCAAACTGCCGAAAGAAACGATATTCAGGCAACCAATGTCTACACTATTGAACCCTTCACTTACAGCGCTATGGCTTACGACTTGATTGATCATCGTTATCTCCAGTCCGTTGGATGGAACTATGTCGGTTTCCTCCCCATCTACAACCACACACCCGAGATTGAGAGTTACTTCCGTTCCGAATCTCCCAACCCCAACTATGCTTCCGGTCATGCTGATCTCGGTCTTGTTGCCATTTTCCCCAATAGCTTTGAAGAATTAATTGATCGTGAAGTAAAGATGTACACCTTAGTGAATGCTCTTGGTTTTGTTGGTGGTATTTTTGGTTTATTGATCGCCGCCCAGGCATGGCTTTTCGGATACCGTCCCAGAAGTCCATGGGGAGTTGTACACAGATGGTCCACTGGTGGTCTCAAGCAATCATTGTTACAAGGTCTTCAGTCCAAATTTAAAACGACTGATTCGGGTATCCCACTTGTGCACCCCGTCCATCACCGATTTAGTGTTAATGACTTCCAGAACCTAGGAGTTGAATCGGAAGCCCAACGTGTCTCCCGTGTTGAGGAACGCATGCAAGTACTCGAGTTACTTTTCAAGGCATACTATGTCGATGATGAGGTATTCCGCTCCTTGGATAACGCTAACCAAAATGGCACCAAGGGAGTTAACAGACCAGGTGCACCCGCAGGCCCATTTTTCCCATCCACTGAAAAGATCGTCCCTGCACCAGGTTACGGTGACCCCAACGGTTTCTCACATATGTTCAATGAAGGACATAGTCGCACCAGCTTAAGTAGCGATACCAACTCTCAACAAAACTTGAATCATGATGTTCACTTGCGTGACATGCATTAGACTACTATTACTACTATTATTATTATTTTATTCTTCTTTTTCATAAAAGAGAAGTAAAAAAAAAAAATCCCCCTTAAAAAAAATCAAAGAAAAACATTTCAAAGAACATACACATATCAACATTCCATTTTAATTTGTTCTCTTTTACTACTTTTTTTTTATTCTATTTTATTTATTAAAAGAAACAATTATATATCATAAAAAAACATTTAGAAAGTTATCATCTCGTTATATTATTATTGTTGTTGCTTTTCATTTTATGTGTGTGTGCCCCCCGTAAAAAAAGTGCGAAAAAGTATAAATAATCACTCCTTTTTGATGGAATAACCTGTTCCTGCACAAGATACCGCAGAATATCAGAAAATCAACACAAGTTGCAGAATAAACGAATGTGCACATTTGTAAAAGGTTTTACAGTTCCACCAAATCTGGATATGGTGCATCCGTTAGTACAATGGAGACCCACATTCTTTTTATAAAAATATCTTTTTATACGATGGTGTAACTACTCTTCCGTCACAATAATTAAATAAATCATAATGTCACTAATCGATTGATTCGAAACCTGAAAGAAACATAAAGATGCTTTAGCTTTTTTATATTCAATTAAACTTTTTAATTACTCGAAGCAATTTTATCTGTTGCATATTTAACATTTAAACGCTCTAATTCATATCATTTAACAAGACAGTTGATGGTAATACAAAAATCGATGCTTTGGAGTCCAGATAAATCTGGA
>VCJI01002838.1:17992-28733 GCA_024139395.1 Backusella morwellensis | reverse complement strand
CATCTTATTATTATTTCTTATTCTTATATATATATAATCAATTTATAACCTTGTATACAACAATGACACCTACACCTTGTACACACCAAAACCAAATCCTTTTGGGGTTGACTGTATTATCATTGCAAACTAATATGGTAATATGGTCTTTCACTCTATCCAGACATCTGTAAAGTCTACCAAGCATACAAACACAACAATTCTTGGTTCAATTTTACTCTCTTTTCCAATTAGACACTCTTTCTCATTGGCTTCTTTATTGGTATCATGTCTACACTATTTATGCATTCAGCCTGGTATCTCCTTATAATCAATAAAGGATCACATTGAACACCATCACTTGCCTGGTTTATGAAAAATGTCAGCCTGGTATCTCTATTATGGTTCATGTCTTCTACCTGGTTATCCAAGTAACTGCAGTCCACCTCTATTTATCTACAAAAGCTGTTGGTCTCATCCCTTGCTATGTTTTGGAATCATGGTAACATGAAACTGGATCCACACCCAGGTCTTCATTATGCCGTTGAAATGATCTACATCTATCTGAACGCCTACACCGTTCTTGGTGGAGCTACTACAAGCATTCTACTTTATAAATGGTTCACAAAGCAATTGATATGGGTTCCTTTACTATACCTACAATATACAATCAAAGCAACAAAAAAGAAAAAACTATGGCAGTTACAGCACAAAACTTGGTTCTCTCTCCCTATCTCTTCTTTGGAAAGCTGGTATTCATATCAAAAACAGGTACTCTATTCCATCTATCTATTTATCCTTGGATGGACGCAAGCCCGCCTCCAATGGTCTGATTCTGCTTACGAGAGTGGTTTCCACGTCACCGACATTTACAGAGTGGGATGGATGGTTCCAATTATTTTAATCCTCTGCTTAAACAAAGTAGAGAAGTGGTTTTCACACTCACCGACAGTTACAACAGTAACACCTTACAGCGTGAGGGGGATGAAATCCAAATCAAGAATTATGTTGGAAGAAAAGTAGTTGTTTTTGATGGCATGCTGGTTCTCTATAGCAAAAGGAAGGACAATGGTTCAAAGGCTGTAATTATGAAAAGTTTACCTATCAAATCTCATCAAAACTTGTATTCAATTATTGATGTATTTACAAAAAAAAAACTCCCAATTGATAACACAAATTTATAAATTGTAATCTCCATATATTGCTTTGTATCATAATAAAACCACCATTTACTTTATAACAATATTTTTGCTTCATTGACTTTATTATTAAATTATAAGATCAAGCTCCTTTTTTATTAATTAATAAAAAATATCAATATATTTGAACACTGAATACGGATATCTTTTAAATGGATTGCGATAACACGACTTGGTGTTTTATTAACCAATGTAACCTTTTGAATGTAAAACTAGTTTCAAAACAGTAAAAATTCTGTAAGCAGTGAATCCATTAACATTGTTTCTATCATATTAAATAAAACTAGGAATGATACCAGCAAACATGGTTTTTTCATGTTATCTAGTAGCAAAGCAAAGAAAAAAAACACTGTATTCAAACGGTAAGCATGATTTCATACCGCCCTCTACTTTGAACTCTCGAATATTATAAATGTACAAGGATGCCTTGGATCATTCTTTATTCAACTCATCTCATATTGATAACATCAACTCTTGAATCAATATGCAACTTTTCTCAACTTTCCATTGTATTATTAAGAGAAGCAAGTGTATTAATATTCATGCATTTTATTGACATTAATAATACATGTGCATTACAAAGATTCACAAAAATGTTACTCATCAACTTCAAATGTGATTGGCTAAATATCAGAGTGATTTATTACAACATTTCGGCTGGGTTCCTGTTTTTTTATTGAAATGAAAAATAATATGCAAAGCGTTTCATTTATGCATTCTTTGCAGAAGAAGCATGCATTTTTAAAGTTTCAAATGAACGAAGATCACCAAAAGCGGTTTTTGTTTTCGTCAAAACAAAGATCTTTTTAAAAAAAATTTTTTTTGTTGTGTAGCAACAAAAAAGGCGGTAAAAAGCTGAGTTCAGGGCCGAACATTTTCCAGCTGTGAGGGAAATTATATTATCCATGTTTTTTGTTTACTGGTGAAATGAAATCAATACGATATATGCACAACCGCTCTGTTGTTCACATTCTCGCTGTAATTAAAGAAAAAACGTTTTAAGGGATTGTTGAAAGTAGAGGAAGCCATATATGTGCTGAATGTGCAGTGCTCATTTCAGTTTGTTATTTAAGTGAAGAGATCTCAGGTGATCGCTCGGTTGCACATATTGAAAATAAGCTGACTATTTATTTTTGGTTCCAAAACGTATTCGGCTAAATGTGCGTTTCCGTTTTGCTTTATTTTTTATATATCGTTCCTCTCCTTCAAACTGTATTGCTGTATGTAGTAAAGGAGTAATGATTGTAGTGGTGCTCAAGTAAAGCGTAAAGGAAAAAGGAAAACAAAGAACAAAACACGTTTCAAAAAAGAAAAACATGGTGCAATATATAAGATTTAGGAAAGTTCCATGTTGTGTGAAAAATCGGGAAAATTCTCATGAGAAACCATTGGTTTAAACGATCAGATCTTCTGATTAAATGAGATGAACCAATCAAAAAAAGGATGCTTATCAAGAGTATATAAACAAAGCACGAAAACAAAAATCATTTATCAATTCCCCTTTTCCTAAAACACCCTTTGATAACACTAGTTTTTCTATCAAACAAAGCCCTTATCTTTATTATTACAAAATGCAAATCTTTCATGCAAAATCGTCCTCGAAAAAACGCGGGGTAAATGTCTTGAACAAATTACCAAATGAAGTCATCGCTTCCATCCTTACACACTTGTCTATCCCTGATCTTTTGTCTATTTTACGCTTGCCCTGGTCTCGTATTCACACCCTTGCTAAAGAAGTACTTGTTGCCAAGATGGTCGACACCGACAACTGCCGTCTTCGTCTTTACTTTGATCAGGAATCTCACTGGCGCTTCACTGTTGACATGAAGCTATTGCAGGCAACAGAACGTCGACTCGCTTTCGTCCCAGTAAACCCCAGCGACTTGAATATGTACATGTATCATTCAAAGGTTCTTCGTCGTCCCAACCTTTACAAGGTGAGCTTGGTAGGAACTGATTTCGCTATTGACAATGACGACCAGCAATTCTTGGTGGATAACTTACTTGGCAACAAACAACCAAGTCTTGACATTAAAGACTATGGTGTCTACCAAAAGAATCACCAAATCAACAAACTTCACAACATTCTAATGGCCTATCGTATTGAAAAAGTACCAGAGACCAGAGTCAAGGCCAGATCTGGTGAGAGAGTATTCTGCCCTTTGGGTTTTGAGTGTTCGTTTGATTTCCTATGCCAAACCAAAAATACAATGCAGCGTGTCTTTGATTCCCTCCATGCCAAGCCTACCAAGCGACAGATCGACCATCGCACAGTGACACGTACATCCAAGTTGCCCTTAGGTGCTCCTCATGATAATGTTGCTGAAGCAAGTAGCTTGCCTCCTGCCAGTCGTTTAAGTGGAAAGTTTATGAAGATTAACTTGACCCCTGTTCTCACTACTGCTCATTAAATACCCACCCACTCCTTTTTTCTATACAATCTATTGCATTTTATATACATATTTTCATCCTAATCTCTAATAATCATTACTCTTCTGTACATATAATAATAATAATAAAGTCATTCAATAAATATATGCTTTTACAACAACAAATGTATGTATATATGTGTGTCCATTTCTATATGGTCTTATTGGTTGGAATATATTCGGCACTTTAAATTTGTACAACAGTTCAAGGCACACAAAAAAGTAATTGCTGTAACCAAATATAACAAACCACTTTCAAATGGAAAAAGTTTTCTCATCATCAGTTTTTTTTTATTTGTTTCTTCCAACTCACTACCACTTTTTTTTCACCAAAAGAAAAAAAAATCACTTTCTCCTTCCCCCCTTGCCATTCTTTTAAGTTGAAATGAGTTACAATACAAGATATACAGTAAGCAGAGACAGACTCGCTGATCTCAGAGTAAGGCTCCTTTTTTTCCATTTTTTATTAAAGAACAGTAATAATAATTTTTATATTTAGGGTGCTTCAGACAGGTTCGAGATAGAATAGAGAAAAAGATAATATTCCAAAATATAAAATTAATAAATAAAAAAAATAAATATAGCACAGAAGCATTTGGACCCTCGAGACCACCAGGAGGTCGTAACCAAACACCCACTCCAACACGAGAGTCATACGAGTTGCAACAAGTCAACGTCCCTGAGCATAACATTGCCCCATCTGCCGTCACAGATATCACCACCATGGACGGTTATTTGGCTGAGGTAATATATTATATTGTTTTTTTGGGGAAACCTTCCTCTTTTTAACCAGCTCAAATATTCTAGGTCGATGATCTCAGCTCAGCTATCCGCAAAATCCATCTCAATATTGATCGTATCAGTGGTCTTCACGACAGTTCCTTATCCAGCACCAACGAGCACCAATGGAAGCAATCATCTCACGAGTTGAAGCAGTATGAGGATCAAACATCCACCATGAATAAAAATGTGAAGAATAGAATCAAGGCGTTGGAAGCCAGTAACGCTAAACATAAAAAGAATTCGGATTTGAATATTCGCAAAGTTCAGGTAAAAGTGGTTTGTCTTGAATGTTGCCCCCTCTCTTATCGTTCTTCTTAAAAAGGTTGCCCGCATTAAAAAAGATTTTATTGCCTGTATCCAACGTTACAAAGATGTAGAGGGTTCATTTAACCAAAGATATCGTCAACGTGTTGCTAGACAAGTCAGAATCGGTAAGATCCCCAGAAATAGAAAACCCCTTTTGTTCCTTTATTTATATGTAACCTTTATGTAGTTAAACAAGACGTAACCGATGAAGAAATCGATGAAATCATTGAATCAGACCAACAAAACCAAATCTTTGCAAACAGTGTACGTGTTCTCTGTGTGTGTATAAATTGGAAACAAAAAACGTGCTAAACCTGGTTTCTTATAGTTAAGTCGTACTGGACAGGCACGTGCTGTGCTTTCTGAAGTTCAAACAAGACATGACGATATTAAGCGCATTCAAAAGACTATCCTCGTAAGTGAAAGGTCTACTTTTTGTAATGATGAGCGACTTATATCTTTTTTTTGTATTTAGGAATTGGCTCAACTGTTTGAAGATATGCAAATGATGGTTGAAGAACAGGGACAGGTCTTTGATCAAGTGGAAGAACATGCAGCTAATATTGAGCAGGATGTTGAAAAAGGAAATGATCATATTAGTAGAGCTGTTGTCATTGCTAGATCTACTAGAGCTGTAAGTGTTTAACGTTTTCTTTTTTTTTACCCTTCCTTGATTTTAAACTTTCCATAAAAATAGAAAAAATGGTGTTGTTTCTTCATCACTATCGCTGTTGCTGTTATGATTGCTATTCTTGTTTGGTGGTTCGCCTTTGGCCATCCGGTAAGTATAAGATGATGATGCGTCTATTTCTTTTTATAAATATATTTATTGTTTCTTTTATTATTATTAGGGTGTCAATACTAGCGGTAGTGATAATAAATAAAAACAGAATGAATAAGTGTATCATATCCCAAACATTCAATCCCACCATATGCATATACTGTACCTTTCTGTCTCTATTTTCGCTCTTCTTTTCTTTTTTTATAAAAAAAAAGAATATAATTGTACCAGGATTTAATACAATTTACTTACTTATTACTTACTATTATTCTTATTACTCTTTTTCTTCTCTTTCATTATGGAGTTATGTTTTTTAAAAAAAAATAAATCTTTTGTTTTTGACATTTGAAAATCATTTTACAGAAGGACTAACCATTTTAGGAATGAAATGCCTGATGCATGGAATTCGTCTCTAAAGGAGTACAAGTTGGCTCCGCTCACGCACTAGAAAACTCCATGTTGAAGGATGGTACTAAAATAAATAAAAAATGAACACTGAAATATTGAGCATAGACCAGCTTTTATTAAATGCTCATTCATTAAATGGTAACGTGTTTTTGCATAATCCCAAAAAGTCGTCATCTGCATAATGTGGTATGATGATTCAAAATATATAAATACAAGTTGGATCATCGTTTGATAACTTGGTTAAACAGGTTGACCACTGTATAGATATCTTTTTTATATATTAGATGAGATCTTTGATTAAAGATATATAATACTTGAAGCTATGTTGCATTCCATTATATTTTTTTCTGGATCATTTCCTTAAGTAGCACATTTTACCTAAATTAACAAGTTCACATCTATTGAATGCAACAAGTCGCTCAGTAACATATATTTTTATTTTGTGTCGATTGATTTCCTGATTCCAAAAGATAGAGCTACTAATATTGCTCTATCAAGGACAGTCTTATCATTCTTTTCCCTCACTTCAGTGGTATTCACTTGAATGCCTTTATGTAGGATGTAATTTTATGTGTCTGGATGACGTGTCCACTTCAATATGTATTATTCAGGTGATAGCTTGACAATACCAATCATACACAGCTTACATAAAAAAACGTGTGTGTGAGAGAGTGAGAAGAAAGGGGAAACACGTCCTTTTTTTTGTTTCCAAAAGTATCTCGAAGCCATTGATGAATGATTTCTCAAATGAATGAACCAATATATATTTCTTATAAGACAAATGCTTTTTATATAAGGTTTCAAATCAAAAAGCATATTTCATTTCTGTTTTCGTGGCAACGGAAATAAATAAAAAAGCGAATCTAAAAAATTATTTAAATCGCTTGAGTCACCTCACCAAAGCGCCTTTCTTTGTAGAACATTGAAAAGAATGGCTTTTGCCACTTTAATTCCGATTTTTTGCATCTAGAAACCATTCTAGATGCGCGCATAAATATATTTGCTTTCTTCTTAGTATTTTATAATACTTCTTGGTGACAAAGTGACATTGGTAAATGCCACAAAAAAAAGGGGTCGAAACGCTTTTTAGGATTCACACGTGTCACTTTATTGGGTGCGTTATTTGAACCATCGAAGATAAAATATCTTTTTTAAGCAATAATAAGAAGCACATTCTTTTCACAACATTTCTTTTGTTAACATAAACAAAATATAGCGACGGTTGATAAATATAAAAAAAGATGTTGAGAATCAATAAAAACTCCCAGGGCATCATGGTTTTTTTTTACATTCACGTAATAAATGGGAAAATGTTTTTCTTTTATTTCGGGGATTAGGTTAAATGAGCATTTTATAAAAATAGAAAAAATGTAGTACATACCAAAAGGTAAAATCTTATACGTTTTATGCATTTGCAATCTAACTTCAAGTTCCATTGGGTTTGATATTCAATACGAGTAAAAGCTTAAATGGTTTATTGTTTGACATATGAAAATCCCTTTAATACAGGAATGACGTTTTATATATATATATGTCTCCTTGTTGTTGTCTCCATTGATAAAAGATGGGATATGGTTTCCGTTATTTTCAGTTCGAATTTTACGGTAATTTAGTGCTTTTATTTCTTGAGATTTATTTTTTTTATTAAAATGAAAATAAGGTTAGATGCTACAATGTGCTTTTTGTTTTTTTATCCATCGTTATTTTAGAATGTTAATAAAATAAAAAAATAGAAACAAAAGATAGACAGACTCAAACACACACTAAACATAAAATACCATACTCTTTTAGTACAATCATCTTTTTTTTAATAATACGGAAAAGAGGTTTGTAGATAGTTACTTGACTCCCTTTTTTATTACCATTTGATGTCATTTATTTATTGCTATTAAATGACAAAAAAAGAAAAAGTATTTTTTTTTATTTTATTTTTTTAATTAATATCTTAAATCAAAATGGTTTGTTAAAAAATGGGTGATCATCTCCATTGTCGCAATGGTTACATTTTTTTAAAAGATCGTTTATATTCCGTTTTCAATCTAATTTTTTAAGTCTCAGAATCTGATTTAAACTATTTTATTTTCATTTTCTATTTTTTAGAATGCGCGAGTGGACCCTTAATGTAAAGAATAAAAAGTGTCATTTTAAAGATAAAAAAAAAGAACGATATAAAAAACAAAAAAAACGTGGAATTCTAACAACAAAATTATTGAATCTACATAAACAATGATGTATATAATAAAAAAGCATACTAAAGAGATGGCTTTATGTTTCTCTGTTGCAAAAATTCCCGTGAAAAGGGAAAAGAAACAGGAAGTGACCTGTCATTTTTGGTGTTTTCCTGTTGATCTACTTCCTTTTTAGGAAGTAGAGTAATACAAAACAAGTGGAGAAAAAAAAACAGATCTTCTGTTCAGAGGTATCTGATCCAGAACTTTATATATAGCCAACCCCCTGAATGTAATGTCGCACCGATATTTTTATTTTTAAAAACAACAAAAAAAAGTTTATTATTATAATCTCAAGTTAAACAAACACTATTAGGCTATGTTCAACTTTTTTTTTCTTTTCTTTCTTTTATTATCATCTTTTTCTTATTTGTTTGTAATTGTTAATCCTCATTCCCCTCTTTTCTGTCTCTTTACTTCTTTCCTTATAATCATTATATAGATCATGACCGATTTTGAAAACCTAGGTTCCTCTTCAGACTCCACAACAAAAGACAAAGTTTCTGCCGCATCCGAAACAAATGATGACTCTAATCCTGGTGGTTTCGCGAACGGTTCCGCTTCCAGCGACAAAGGAGATGCAAGCACAAAAGCTGACCCAGCACCAACAAGCAAGGATACATCAAGTAAAGCAGCAGATACTACCAAAGCCGCCGACCCCACCACCACGGCCGCTGCTGCCAAACCTACCACAACAGAGGCTGCAGCTCCCACCACCACTGCCGCCCCTGCCCCAACAACCACAAAAGCCGACCCAAAAACCACATCGGATACACAGGAACCAACTACAACCGATGATAGTGACTTGACCAGCTCTTCCGCCACTGATTCCTTCCTCTCACTCACCTCTCTCAGCTCATCAACTTCACCTAGTGCCTCCACCAGTGCTCTTCCATCAAGCGGTGGTTCCAGTAATGCAGGTGTCATTGGTGGTGTTGTTGGTGGTATCATTGGTGCTGTTGTCATTGGTGCCATTGCCTTTTTTGTCGTACGTCGTAATCGCCGTAGAAATAAGGAATCTCGTACTAGTCGCGCCATGGATGAATTGTTTTCTCCTACAACTGGAAATAACAACAACAACAATGGAGCTCCTGTTAACAATTACAACGATAACGCTCATAATAATATGGAACAGGGTGAGCATTGGGAACCTCATCCATCCGAAGCCAACTTTACCGTCGGTGTGCCATCTGAACACACAGCTCCTGTGACAGGTTACGCCAATGAGGGTCTTGCCTCACCTCAAGCTGCTTACGTACCTGGCTTAGCCCAACCTGCACAGTACTACGATGATGGAAGTGAATATGCTCATGGTTCACCTATGATGGGACATGAGCAGCAGCACCATACTGGTGAGATGTTGGCAGCTGGTGCCGTTGGTGGTATGGCTGGTGCTGCAGCCATGGGTGCTTATAATCAGCATGAACAGTATCAAGATCAGCAGTATCATGATCCTCATCAGCAACAATACGTTGATCCTAATCAACAGTTCCATGATCCTCATCAACAACAGTATTATGATCCTAATCAACCACAGCAAATGTACCATGATCCTAATCAGCCACAGATGTATCACGATCCTAACCAGCCACAGCAAATGTACCATGATCCAGGCCAAGCACAGATGTATCACGATCAGCAAGGTTATCACAGCCCTCAACCAGTTTACCAGGATGCTCATCAGCAAAATCCTCAACAGGTTTATCATGATCCCCAGCAACAAGCCTATCAAAGTCCTCAACCAGTATACCAAGATATCCACCAACAGAGTCCACAGCAGGCTTACCATGATCCTAACCAACAAGGTTTACATAGCCCTCAACAATTGTATCATGATCCCATGCAACAACAAGCTTTACATAGCCCTCAGCAAGTGTATCACGATCCCATGCAACAAGCTTATCATGATCCCATGCAACAAAATACAGGAGCTCTCCCAAGTCCTCAACAGCAGCAGCAAATATATCAGGAACAAACTCAACAGCATCAGGTCTACCATGAACCACAGACCCATCATGAACAGGTCTATCATGAACAGCCTCAATTCCACGATCAGCATCAGCAGCAAGCTTATCGCCTTTCATTAGGATTAGATAGACAAACCGATTTATCTCCCTCAAAATAATTAAAAATATATATAGTGCCTGGTAGTACTTTACATCATTAATAATAAGGGATATATAGAAAACAATTTATAGAAAAAGAAAGCATATTTTGTAACACTATTCTTTTTATTTTATTTTTATTACATATCATATATATTTCCCTTCTGGAATGGGATATAGTTTCCTCTTTTTTTTTTATAATAAATCTTGTGGATCAGGACGTGTAACAATGAAGCTTGAAGCTGTTCTATTCATTGCCTTTAAAAATTGGTTATGGCAAGAACCTTGATTATGAACTATATAAATGTGTGTTAGTTTGATAATCCCTATTATGTTCACTATTGTCTCTTACCAAATGAAGTTGTGGGTTCACAATAGCACTTTCCATGCACAAGCCAGTCTTCTTGAATGGGGCAGTGTTCAAAGAAGTCATGTTTATAACCGATATCGTAGAACCAGTGTACTTCGTCTCGTTTTAACATGAGTGAGACGGCAATTGAATGAACAGGTGCATCACCCCATC
>VCJI01002836.1:0-11373 GCA_024139395.1 Backusella morwellensis | reverse complement strand
TTTTTTTTTTAAATCGCAAGGTGTGTGTATGTATAAGTTTGGGTTTTAGAATATCATTCTTATATGTTAAAAGATGCAAGGGTCTTGTTCTATATTGCAATAAAAGGGGGATATAATATATAAATCAACTTACCACTTCAAGCGTTCTATTCCTGTAACTCTCATTGGATACATCTCTAGTAGAAGAAGCACCTATGCCCGCATGCTGAGCATAGCTTTCGGCCTTCACTGGATCCAAGATACCAGTACCATTTCGGCCCAAGCCTTCTCCTTTGCGCCATCCCATTTGAAGCAGCATGCGCGCACCCTTATTGTCATCTGAAATGGGCGTGTTCACGGATGCTTTGGGAAGCGCGGCACTTTTGGAAGGGAGAGGGTAAATATATATTTAGTTTCCATCCTTTTCTTCTCTTATTTTGCATTGTTATATATATAATATATAATATATAATATATACATATACATATCTCTTTCTATATATATTTTATATAGAAGTATATATCTTACAGTTCTCTTGATGGTTGCTGTCTTGGTGGTGAGGGTGGTTCAACGATGGGTTTCTCGGGTTGTCCAAACGCCTGTCTTCTTTCAGCGGCTCTGTTTCGATACTTTATTGTTGTAATAACAGAAGTAAATTAGATTATATATATATTTAATTAATAATAATTCAGCTTACCTCTGTTGCTGGCTCATTGGTTGCAGCGCCTTTCGTTGCCTTTAGTCTGGCCATGGCCTTTTCAACAGCAGTTATATCTTTTAGATTATTCTAATAATTCATAGTTTTCCGTGTACGGTTATATATAACTTGTTCTCTTTTTCATTTCCCACACAACAAAATAAAATTAAATAAAAAAAAACCTCCACCCCAACAACTCCTTTTTGGTGTGTATAAAGTCTGCAAATCGTACTTTGTGAAGTTCAGATTTATCTTGATGTTTACCAAGATCAGCTCTGGTTTTGAACTTGCGTTGGCACAGCAAACAAGACAGTCCAGCATAGTTGGCAAAACTGACTTGTTCATCATCTTGAACCTCTCTTTTCTCGCCTTCTGTTTTCAACTCCTCCTTCTTTTGGTTCCATCGTTTCAATTGTTTATGTAACTAAAGCATGGTGAGTATCTATAATAATAATGTTGCTCAGGTTTCAGCTACCTTATTACCGGTACCCTGATGGTCTTTATCGGCTCTTTTACGTTTCTTATCATCTAAAAGCACCGGATTGGCTGTTGCTGCTTCATCCTTCTTGGTGTTTTCTGGTTGCTGTTGCTTGGGTGGCGTTGTGGGAGCGGCCTCTTGTTCATCAATTTTACTTCTAATAACAAACTTGAAGGCAGGCTTTTGATTAAACATTGTTTATTTGTATGGGCTGATTATTTTTGGAGAAAGAGAAAGAGAAAAAAAGCATGTGTTCATTTTTAGATTTTATACACAATTCATTGGCCAATCATATGTGCTCTTTTGAACCAAGGCTGATCTACAGCACTTTTTGAACTCAAGCCGACACAAAGTATGATTTCAAGGCTATCAAAACTATCCATCAAATATATAAGAGGTCAAGTAAACTGAACTAAATCCATAAAGTATCTATATTAAATAATTAAAGCAATAATGATAATTTTGTCATATTAAAGAAAGAGCTGGAATTAATTGTCATCTTTCAATACAAATTGTATTTTCTCTCAATTTCTTGAAAAATAAATGTTACAATCAAACTGTCGTTCCCCCTATTATCATATTATTATCTTGCACATGCCTACCCCTCTTTTAAATGTAACAATAACACCAACATCAAACAAGTACCATCCATCTTGACGGAGCGGTTAGAATAGGAATCATTGATATTTTACCAATTTGACGAGAATTGGTTTGTGGTGGATACAATCGAGAAGTTCCATGTCCCCGATAGATTTAAGGATACTAAATCAGGCAATATAAAAACATACGTCAACTCACTTGAACAGTTCAAGGTATCGTATCTGTTATATAAAAATATACCTTTATCTCATCATGTATTATATCTCTACATAAGACTATTGAGTTCATATGAAAAATAATTTGGCAGCAACAGGATCGGTAGAAGCAACTACGAGACCAAAGAAAAACAAAGTATCCCCACTCAAAAACCATCGTAGTTTAGCGATGACTCGAGTGATGTTTCAAACGACGAACAATGGCGAATTTTTACAAGCAAGTTGGCCACCTTTCGTATCGCTTTGCTTTAATTACAACGACTATGTTTCTTCTTTTGAGCATATTTAAAGAGTTGCAAAATGAATAAATATAAAATAAAAGCATGTGATTCAAAAGTAATCAATTTTAATAGAAATGACAATATCTTCTAAACTAGGACGTCATTGCCATTTTAATCATTGTAAGTGGTGCAACGTTTTATTCAAATCAGTGTAACTGATATATTTTCAGTGTTTTGTACCATTGCTTTCTTATTTTTTTTACTATTGCTTTATAACATCAATAAAGAGATCATTGTGGTTAATATGTTGTATTCATGCAAGACAACAAAAAAAAGAGAAACAAAGTTTTATTTATATTTGTTTCCCACCAAAAGAAAACCCTGTGTAACATACGGGGCGTTATTTTTTATAATGAAAATATTTTTTCTTCTCTTCTTTCTTCTCTCTTTTCTTTCATTTTTCATTTACCCCCTTTCCTTTCTTTAAGTTTACAACAATATGCAAAAAAACTCTATTTTCGTTTTAGTATGCCTTTGCATTGCTAGTGTGTTTGCAAGCATCGAGATTGACCAACTTGCTGGTATTCCGTCCGGCGTTGTGTGTGCCATGTCATTGTGTCCAAGCCAAACTGCCAGTCTAAGTAAACGAGCACCTCAGTGTCCTTCCGTTTGTAAGGATAATTGTGTGATTATAGATGATGTTTGCTGCCCTGGTGTTCAAAAGGCAGTTTGCAATACAACAGCCATCTCGGATTCTGGATCAAGTGCAACACCCACAAAAACTCCAATTACTTCCCCTTCATCCAGTGTTGTCATCACTTCGTCTTCAGCCACTAGTGGTGTCAGCTCTCCATCATCATCTATCGCTTCTTCGGCTTCTATATTACCTAGTGCTGCTGCTCCTGCTAATGCTGGATCCTTTGTTCAACCCTCCATCACACTCGCCATAGTTGCCATTGCCTTGTGTTTCTTCAAGTTGAACTAAGACACAGAATGAAAGCATGTAAAAAAAAAACAATTATAATAAATAACAACAAAAGCACACATATCATATAAATATACATTATATTCAATACAAATCTATTATATATACTCATTAAACCCAATATATTATTTATTTCTCCCCTTTATTTTATCTATGATATATAAACATATTTATACAAGAAAAAGTAATAATTTACTTGCATTTTGCATATCTAAAAACGACACTCGGTTAATCACTTTATTCTTCCTGACAATAAAGCCGAAAAGCTTTTTGCTCTACAATTTATATGGTTTTTAGAAACAAGAGAAATAGAAAAATAAAACACCCTTAAGTAGCTGATTTTCATGATGCATGAAATCAGAAACAAAGGAAAAAGAAACAAACCTCATCTTGCATTTGGCAAAAGTCACGATACTCTTTTTTTTTTTACAGTTTTCATCACAATAGTAAAAAAAAAATAACCACGTTATCCTTTTAGTAATGTCTTAGCGAATGCGTATCTTTGCCTTTTATTTACTATTTATATTCTTGTATAAAATACACTATGAGCCAATATAATAAACCAAACCATCGCAATCCACCTGATTTAGTAGATGAGCAACCTCCTTCTTATGACGAGGTTCTTTCAGAAGAAAGTAGACGCTATGCCGAAAGTTCAAGAATACTACATCAACAGCAGCAAGAACAGCAATCCCCTTATTATCTAACTTCGCACAATGAGCGAAATCAACCTGCTTACTATCCTTACCAAGGACCCCATTATCAAGCGATTCCCCATCCTCATGTTTTGCAATCAGCACAAGTAGATGAGCTTTATTACTTTCCCACTAACGCCGCCTTGTTCTTATTAGGCTTGTAAGTTGAAAATAGACAAAATGGTCCCTGTGACTAAATTAAATCAATACATAGCATATTCCCGCCACTTTGGTGTGTTGGCAGCTGCTGCACGTCAAGTAGAAATAGATACGAGCGATGGTGGCAAAAATGGAACACGGCCATGTCTATTTTATTTATAATGATATTACTGAGTTTTGTGTTTGTGCTTGCTTTACTATTGTGGGATGCCAGATGATATATATATATAATTGTAATAAACAATCTTTTTACTCCTCTTCATCGCTGCTTGACTCTGAGTCTGACATGACAGGTCTATTGTTATTTACAAATAAATCATCGTCATTATCCTCACTATCATCACCATCGCCATGGTGTTGTTGCTGCTGTTGTTGCTCTTCTTCCTCTTCTTTTTTTTGATCTTCAAATTCACTTGGCCTGATATGTGTGTGTGTGTGTGTATTAATATCTTCACAGCCATGAATAAGCGTGTGCTTACCATTTTCCTTGTGCCTTCAAATCCTTAATATGCTGGAGGAAGAGTACATTGACAATCTCACCCCCCACCTTTTCAGACACAATGCCGACATTGGGATCAACAATAACATAATTGCCTATTGACAACCTTTTTTGATTATTAAAGTACTAATAGCAAAAAGAATAATCTAATGTTACCTCTTTTAAGCCAAATGACATTGCGGAAACGAGGAGGAAGCGTCACCAGCTTTTTGCTACCGTCAGTAAACTCGACTTCGTGTTGGTGGTTACCTCTCGGACCTAACGAACGTGCATAAACCTGTCCTTCTTGCACTTCAAACGTTTCGTCAAGTTGAGCTTTTGTCGTTTGTTTCTTTCCCATTTTTAGTTAACGAGAAAAAAAAAAGAAAAAACTCTTGTCAAATGGGTTTTTTCAGTGAAAAATGGTCAAATTGGTTCGGACCGGAGAAAGGAATTTTAGCAACACAGAAAATATCAATTGTTAAAATGTTGCCATTCAAAACAATATGTCTTCCAACTTTTGACTACATTCAGGAAGAAGGCTACTAGTTGTTTAGTTAGATATTAGCTTCACTTCTTTGACTTCTAGCCTGCTTTATCTGTTCAAAACTCTTTCCGGCCCGAGCTAATTGGTTTGACAAAGTCTTACTGAAAGGGTATTCATGTTGTTTTACAAGCCACCCAACTAAAAAAGCTCATTTGTTTGTTTGTAAATAAATAAATAAATAAAACAAAAAAAAAGACGTTTCTTTTTTTGTTGCGATGATAAGAAAATAGTAAAAAAGTAAGAATAGATAAAGTTGATTTATCTCCAATTTCTTATCTTTTTTTATTTATTTTATGCAAACAACAAGATAGTTTTGAAAATGCCTTTATTTTCGGAAGTAAATCTATGATGTCCAGAAAAGGACATGATGCCATGGGACCCTTTTTGCTTTTTTCTTTGTGAAAAAAACGATACGAGATATTGGGGGTGTCAGTTTTGACTTTTTATTTGTTTGTTTTCATAAGAACCCCCAATTCTCCTTTTTTTTCTGTTCGCCAGCACACCATCGTATATGTAGTAACAACAAAACGCCAATTTTTTTTTTAAAAAAAACTATTTAAATAGAAACATCATTCACCCTTCCCCTCTTTTTCTTATATCTCTTTTCTTCTTCTTTCTTCTTGTTCCTCTTTGGTTAATCTTCTTCAAACAAGCAAAAAACATGTTGTCGTCTATCCGCTTTATCAAAACTACTACTCGCATGACGCTTGGTCGCTCTCTTGCCATTCGTAGCTATACTGTTGTCCCTTCTACACCCTATCAGAGCCAACCTGCTGAAGAGATCAAGTCCAATCAAGAATACAATACTCTCCATGCACTCTATAATAATGAAAACCAATCTGTTCTAGATCATCACTTGAATTCTAATGAAAAACAGCGCTCGCTATCTGATGAACATGACACTTTCACTCCTACTTTTAATGCTGTCTTTGATGAATAAAAAAAAATTGCTTATTTGTTTTGTAAATAAATTATTATGAAAATAAAACAGTTTCGTCTTTATTAATAAAATGAACCAATCATAAGATCCACGTGTTTGTAAAATTAAATTTTCTAAATAGAAATTATCATGCAAGAAGTTGTGTGTATTATCTCTTAAATAAAAGGAATCTCATCCATATCAATGTCATCTAATAGTGCATCTACATCCATATCTTTTTCCTCTTCCTGTCCCACACTACCTCCTTCTTCCCCTATCAAAGCTCCTTCATCCTCTTCCTTTATATCTTCAGAACGTTGCTGGAAAGGCTCAGGTGACTTGAGAAATGTACGTGACAATGTAGATCTTACGCCGCTAGAGATCTTGCCGACAATCGATGTAGTAGGCGAAGAGGGTTCTGTGCTTGCAGTGGTGGGCTCACTTGATGATGGCTCCATGGTCACCTTTTCCGATTCCGTATCTGATCCCATTGGACTAGACAATCTGCGGCCATTATTGAGTAAATTGGGCGTGCTGTGAGACGATTGGATGCTATTTGGTTTTTTGTTCAAGTTGCTTGTGCTATTATTTGTTGAACGTGATGTGAAGCTGCGTAAGAGGCCACGACTGGATTTTGAGGCTACTACCGAATTTTCAGGCAGTGCAGAAGGATCGGGTTTGATTGGTTTTGGTTTGGGTGAGGTGGGCTCCAGCGGAATGTCAAGCTCAGGAATATCGATATCGGGAAACGGCGACTTCCAGTAATTGTAATCATTGTACTCCTCATTCACCTCTGGCTTGCTCATGTTGATGGGTGGGAATATTTGATCGACAAGATCGTTTAAATGTATGTATGATGATTTGAAACCCATCAGCAGTTCCAGCTTTAGGTCGCCGTAGGGGTCGATGGTAAATATACGTGATGTGGGAACATTGACGCTACGATAGGAACGTGCATCTGTAATACGATTACCAAAACCAGCATAGAACGGATCCCGCTCGCCAAACAGCCGTTGGATATCCTTGAGGCATGCCATTTTGAATACCTCTGGCTTGCGCATAATGACTTCGCGATGCAACGAGGTGAAGAGGCGGTCAGGTGACATGATGACTGGTCCGTCAGGGAGCTGGTACTTGTCCTGTATTACTTTCTTGAGGTAGTCTCTTGTGTAATCTGCCTGTCCAATCGCTCGACTCGTCAGATATAAAAAGTGGTAGCCATTGTTTGCAATGTCGGTATAGAGTTTAGCCACCCCGTTGTGAGTCCAATCCTTTCCAATCATGGTAAAGACGTGACCAAGCGTATCGGATTTGGTGATGGTACCATCAATGTCGGATATCACTACCTGAATATCGTGGTCCCAGTAAAAGATTTTGGCGGCGCACGTTGCGGTGCCCTGGTAGGCTGAGGTCACTGAAAACGAAACCGTATTGACCCCCTTTTTAAGGCCGAGACTTTTCAGTTGATCAGATGTCAAACGAAGTGTCTTTGCATACACTTTACGTGGGCCTGGGAAAGATTCGGTTTGTTCCTGGCCAGGGTGCACGTGATCCGGTGACCAGCCGACAGATGTTGTGGTGGTTGTGGTTGTAAATGTTGTGGTTTCTTGCTCTTGGCTGTGCTGCTTCTTTTGCTGGTCCTTTTCTGCTTGTTCTTGCTCATCTATTTGATCATTTGTATTGCCATCATCAACACTTTCGTCTCCTTGTTGATCGTGTTGGGTTTTTTCGTCATCTTTGTTTTGTGTATCCCCTGGGGTATCCTGTTTTAATTCAGAGTTGCGCAGGCTGTTATTGTTATGAGTTGGGGTGGCGGCTACGGAAGATCTACTTAACCATTGTCTCCAGCCTCGTCCAAACTGATATGATTCTCTACTGTCCGATATATTGTCGTCTGCATTGTCTGCATTATCATTTACAGGTGCATCGTTGATGGGCTTCTTGAATAGTAAAAGGGAAGTCAAAAGAGGTCCATTGTGGTTGGCGGCATAATATTTGTCCTGATAACGGAATACAAGACGCTTGTCATTCAAGATGTTTGGATTATGAGTAAAATTGTCATAGGTTGTCTGATGTTTCTCAAATAGGCTGGCATTTTCTGCTTCATCTTTACCAAATGCAGAAAACCCACATAAACTCATTTCTATTCTGTATGTTTGTCCTGGTAACAATTCTAATTGAGTCTGTGGCTCTACTTCATCTTGCTCTGGTTGTACTGAAATTGATTCGTTGGTACCCCGTCTACGTGTTGCACCCCAACCCCAACGTGATTTTTGAGCGCTCTCTTCACTTTTATCTTTAGTCAGCTCCCCATCCTTATCCTCATTATCCTTGTCATTTTCGCCTTGCTGTTCTTCTTGTTCCTCCTCTTTTGTATCAACTGGTACTTCCTGGAGAGGCTGTTCCGGAAGTTGCTCATTGTGGGTACTATTATTAGATGCAGCATCCTCGCCCTCCTTGACTTCTTGTTGGTTTCCCTCGTTATCTTCATCTGTGTTTCCAGCATCTTCCTGTGCATTATCCTTGATGCTTCTATCGAGTATCAATTTAGTCATGCCATCGCTTAAATTGGTAGGAGATTGTGCAAGGAGTTCATCTTCATTTATAGTAACAGTTGCTGCACCGTTGGTAGGTGACGACAAGCCGCTTTCATCCCACTGATCGTTACCCGTTGTCTTATAACCCGCAATGTCCAGCACGATTGATTCTTCACCTCTGCCATCATTGTTACTATCACTTGAATCATCATTTCGCTTATGAACAGACGTATGTGTGACATCCATCCACGTGCTATAAATGTCGCCAGCGGCAGGTCGGACAATAAATCTTTCTTTGGCAACAGTTGTAGTAGTGATGGCTTCGGGAATAACACGTTCCAACAGGGTGGATCCGTCATCCATAGTGTAAATATCATTCTTTGGCTGGACCTCTGCATCAGAAATATCGCTACCGTCATGATAAGGATCCATTTTAGTCACCACCTTGTCCATTTGCTCATCAATAATCATCTTTGGTGATTGTAATTCGGCAGGCAACGGCACTTTTTGATTTCCTTCTTTGTCATCATCCTCAAAGCTGTCTGTTGTACCATCCTGACCTGATTTTTTTAAACTTTCATGTTATTCCTTTTCCTGATATGTAAATATCTTTAGCTTACCTTTCATGTTGGTGTCATCTTTTGATTCACCAATGTCAAGATAAGGTGGATCCTATATAGATAATATTAATTATATTATTATTATATTATAAATATTTACATCTACTTACTTCGTCCCCTTTTTCTGAGACAGCTTCCATAATAGGCGATGTTTGAAACTCTTCGGGCACTTCGTGTTCTGTTTCAAATACAAAGAATGCTTCACCAGCCTCGCCTACTTTCATTAAATAAGGTACGACTTCACCATTGATTTTTATTTGCACCTAAATTGTTTACAATTTTAATATCTTTGGTTATAATAATAGTAAAAACAAAAATTACTTTTTTCTCTTGTGGCATTAAAACTGACAACTTTCCAAATCGAACATGAAAAGGAGAACAGGCTAAATCGCCATCGGGCTGTTCAACCACCACAATGTCAATCGCACCAGAGAGTGTTGCAGGGTTGATTTCATTATAAAAGTTGTGCACCGATGTAAAGAGACTCCCTAATTTACCAACGTATTCCATTTAATAAAAAATACACAAAAGGGAGTTGTAAATGAGAAGAAAGAAAAGAAGAAAAAAAAAAAACTTTAAACTCGCTTTTTTACCAAATATCAAAATTACTATCTGCAATGTGTTTCCTTTTGAAACTCAATTATCACATGCAAATATCTTTCTACGTCATTTTATAAAGCCAAAGGTTCTATTTTTTCGTTTTGATTGTTTATCGATATGCATGAAGCGAATGCTGCTTTTGAGCATGTATTTACATGATATAAAACTGATAAGAGTAGTAATGGATGATCATTCTTTTCTTTTGTTTTCTTTTTCACTGACAAATACCAAAGTGTGGTCCTTGCACGTTATTTACATAACGCATTTTGTTTTGGGCGCCCTTACAATTTTTTTTAGGTGAAACCACACGTATTTTTTTCATAAAAGGTAACTGTTAAACCAGAAAATCTTGTTTCTTGACTACTGGCTTGCTTTACATCCAATCGTTTTACTCCATCTTTTTTTAAATATAATATTAAAGCCATTCGTTTCTTTGTCATCAGGAATTATCAATCTGGACCGTTCTTACACGCTATAAAGCAAAGACATGATAAAAACAAAAATACAAACTAAACATGTGGATATTGTTTCAAGAAGAGATCATAACGAACGAGTAAGAGCGAGAATGGATAGTATATAAAGAATAATAAAAAAAGCTTGGATTACCAGTTGAGATATACTGCAGTTCTATCAGTGCTTACCGAGTCGAATATGAATTAGAGTACTTTAAAGTGTTGAGGCGATAAAGCACAACAGATTCAATTTTGGAGGTAGTTTCAGAAGCTAACCTCCTTCAAGCTTAGCAAACATAAAATACTGTTTGGAACAAATGGAATTTGATCCAAGGGTTTCAACAGTTGAACATTCGATAAACTTGTGGCAATGGTCTCTTGCACCATTTGAAATAAACAAAAACTTGGAAAGATACACATCAGTGTTTGTATTATATACAGCTGGATAGGTTTTTATTTGGTGTACACTTGATAATATATAATAAAATACAAATGAAAAGAAAGGTACTAGTGCTCTAGTTCACATAATCAATCGAAATCAACCATGCTTAACAAGGACCGCCAACGAGAAGGTGCACTAGTTGTACTCAAGGCTCTGATTTATAAAATAAAAGAACAAGTACTGGTCCTCAAAAATAATGGAACGTGCGAATCATCTTAGCCTTCAAAGCAAATCTCAAGGTATAAACTCTTCGCACTCGCAGTGACAAGGGTACTGGGGTCTGGTGAGCATAGCACAGGTAGATTCACGCGCGTAATGTAGCTGAGAGTTGGGAGTCAATTAGCAAAGAGATTACAGGAACACCAGAGACACCAGAGACCAGGCACCAGACAGAACCCATACCATTCACCCTGGAAGCTATAAAAGAGATGGTTGTTTTCTTCGATAGTCGGAAACGATCCCCTCTAGATAAAGATCGACTCATAGCCCAGAGTGCACACCCCCAGCCTAACTATCTAGGTAATTCGAACTACATGACATATTTGCGGGATTGGCAACGTGTCCATCATGCCCCAAGAACCTGAGCCAGCCACAGTTTTATTCTTCTAATCTGCGAAGAGAAGAATAAAAAAACGGTGTTTGATCCAAGATTAATTGCTGCTAGAAAGACGTTTCCTTACGCAAACGAAATTCGGCTAGTCACTGTTCCTCAAACAAAATAAAACCACGACTTATCATAGATTCCCTGA
>VCJI01002826.1:9454-29174 GCA_024139395.1 Backusella morwellensis | reverse complement strand
TCAAGCAGAAAAAAAAAAAAAAAAAGACAGCACCAAGGTTTTTTTCTATTGTCCTTGAAACAACTTCTTCTAATATGAACATTTCGGTTCCTATTGGCACAGAGGTTAGCTCTGTCGCCTTTTCCTTCTATGAACCCAGTGAAATTAGAAAGATTTCGGTCAAGCAAGTTGTCAATCCCGTTCTTTTTGACACTTTGGGACATCCCACAAAAGGCGGTCTTTACGATCCTGCCTTAGGTCCTTACCAAAAGACTCAAATGTAAGCAAGTCAAATAAATAAAGGAAAAGGAAAAGAGAGAAAGAGAAGCTGACTTGGTTTATTTCTAGTTGTTCTACTTGTTCCCAAGACCACTACAACTGTCCCGGTCACTATGGTCACATCGAAATTCCTATTCCTGCTTATAATCCCATGTTTTTCGACAACTTGTATGCTATTGTGCGTGCAAAGTGTATGTACTGTCATCACTTCCGTGTCTCGAGACCTCAGGTAAGTCAAATACACAGCTTTTGCTATGTTATGCAAATGCGGATACTTAACCTTCTTTTTTTTCTAGATGAAAAAAGTGACAGCTCAGTTACAATTATTACAACATGGTATGATCAACGAGGCACAAGCCTTGGACGAAGTGCTTTTTGTCAGCAAAAAAAAGGAAAAGAAATCATCCAATGAGGATGAGACCATGGAAGATAGAGTCGAGGAAGCCAGCCAGTCCTATTCCGACGCCAACGAATATATCGACTACCTTGATAAATACGTAAAGGACGCTTTGGCCAATACCGAGGCTCGCCAATATGCAGCAAACAGCTACAAGGTCACCGTCATCAACGATGTGCGCAAGACCGTCATGACTGAATTTATGAAGGCCTGTCTCCACCAAAAACGCTGTCTCAACTGTGAGACCTTCTCGTATCCTATCCGTCGTGATGGCGCTGCCAAACTTTTCCAGACCCAATTGAGCAAAAAGGAACAGGCTTATATGGATCGTAAAAACAATTTGATTGGGGATACTGATGTGACATCCATGAAGTTTGATAAGAACGGTCAGCGCTACGTCACTCCGTATGAAATCCGTAAGCAGGTCAAGTCTTTGTTTGAAATGGAAGGTGAGGTCACTACACTTCTTTATGGTGCCCGCGATCCTCGCGTCCCTTCCTTCATTAAAAAAGCAACCTATCACATGTTCTTTATTGAGACTTTGGCCGTTGCCCCTACTCGCTTCCGTCCTCCTTCCGTGATGGGTGACAAGATTTTCGAGTCTCCTCAAAATGAACTCTTGACAAATATCCTCAAGGGAAGTCACGTGGTCCGTGATTACTCGGATGATCTCCAAGCTGCTTCTGAGGAAGAGCATGTTGATAAGAAGAAGGTGAACCGTCTCCGCGATCAGTTTATTAATGCCATCATTGACCTCCAGCATGCCGTCAATTCCTTCATCGATTCCACAAAGAACCCTGCCACCGTCGCTCAGGGTGCATCTTTACCTCCTGGTATCCGTCAGGCATTGGAAAAGAAGGAAGGTTTGTTCAGAAAGCACATGATGGGTAAGCGTGTCAATTATGCTGCCCGTTCCGTCATTTCCCCAGATCCATTCATCGAAACCTCCGAAATCGGTATCCCTCCTGTCTTTGCCACCAAATTGACCTATCCTGAACCTGTCACTCCCCATAACATTAAGGAGATGAGACAGGCCGTTATCAATGGTCCCACCAAGTGGCCTGGTGCTACTCACGTCCAAAACGAAGATCAATCCATCGATGTGCTCGCCGATCTTAGCATTGAATCCCGTATTGCGCTTGCCAACTCGCTTTTGGCCCCTCAGAGTAGTCACAATGCCCAGACTGGTAACAACCCTTACCCTACTCGTACCCAGACAATCAACAAGAAGGTGTTCCGTCATCTTCGCAACGGTGATATGCTTCTTTTGAATCGTCAGCCCACACTTCACAAGCCCTCCATCATGGCTCACAAGGCTCGTATCCTTCCCGGTGAAAAGACCATTCGTATGCATTATGCAAACTGTAACACCTATAATGCCGATTTCGATGGTGATGAGATGAATATCCATTTCCCTCAAAATGAAATTGCCCGTGCTGAAGCTGCCTTTATTGCCAACACCGATAACCAATACCTTGTACCCACCAGTGGTGACCCTCTTCGTGGTTTGATTCAGGATAATGTCGATGCCGGTGTATGGGTCACAAACCGTGACACTTTCTTTACAAAGGACGAATACCATCAGCTCCTCTATGGTACGTTGCGTCCCGAGATTGACTGCACCGGTGGTGGTAAGATCCAACTTTTGCCTCCTACCATCTTCAAGCCCAAGCCTCTTTGGACCGGTAAGCAAGTCATCTCTACCATTCTTATGAACTTGACCTGGGGTAAGGCTCAATTAAACATGACCTCCAAGAGTAAGGTCCCTGCCAAGTTTTGGGGACCCAATGCCAAGGAAGAAGACAAGGTGCTTGTCGTTGATGGTTACTTGATCCACGGTATTTTGGATAAGTCTCAGTTTGGTGCCTCTGCCTATGGTTTGGTGCACTCTGTTTATGAAATCTATGGTGCCGAATCTGCCGGTATGCTTTTGAGTATTCTCAGTCGTTTGTTCATCAAGTTTATTCAACACCACGGTTTCACCTGTCGTATGGATGATTTGATCTTGACCGAAGAAGGTAACAAGTGGCGTCGTGATTTGTTGGACAACAGCACCGGTTTGGGTGACGAGGCTCATTTGGAGTTCTTGGGTCTTGCCGAGTCTGCAAAGAGTGCTGACAAGGAGGTGCTTGCAAAGGAGTTCCGTGTGCGTATGAACGAAGTCATTCGTGATGATAACAAGTTGGCCGGTTTGGATAATGCCATGAAGGCCAAGGTCAACAAGTTGACTTCTTCCATCACCCAGACCTGTCTTCCCAACGGTCTTGTCCGTCCCTTCCCCAAGAATGACATGCAAATGATGACTGTTTCTGGTGCAAAGGGTTCCAACGTCAATGCCACCCAGATTTCTTGTCTTTTGGGTCAGCAGGAATTGGAAGGTCGTCGTGTACCTCTCATGGTCTCTGGTCGTTCCTTGCCCTCTTTCCGTCCCTTTGATACTAGTGCACGTGCTGGTGGTTTCGTTACTGGCCGTTTCTTGACTGGTATCCGTCCCCAAGAATACTACTTCCATTGTATGGCTGGTCGTGAAGGTTTGATTGATACTGCTGTCAAGACCTCTCGTTCCGGTTATCTCCAACGTTGTTTGATCAAGCATCTTGAAGGTCTCCGTGTCCACTATGATCACACCGTCCGTGATTCTGATGGCTCCGTTCTCCAATTCCACTATGGTGAAGATTCCTTGGATGTCATCAAGGCCAAATACCTCAACCAATTCAGTTTCTCTGCTCACAACTTTGAAGCCCTTTCACAGAAATATCAACCCAAGGCAGCACTTGAAACCTTGGAAATCAAGCAGGGCGAGGAATATGCCAAGAAGGCCCTCAAGAAACCCAACAAGTACGATCCTGCTCTTTCTGTATATAACCCCGGTACCCATCTTGGTGTTGTGTCTGAGCGTTTCTCATTGGCCATGAAGGACTACATGGACAAGAACCCTGATGATATGCCATTCAATAAGGATGGCACCGTCTCCAAGAATAATGCTCGCTATGCCAGTCTCTCCAAAAACAAATTCAAGGCACTCATGCACCTCAAATACCTTCACAGTTTGGTCGAAGCCGGTGAATCTGTTGGTTTGTTGGCTGCTCAGTCTGTTGGTGAACCCTCTACTCAAATGACACTCAACACTTTCCATTTTGCCGGTTATGGTGCTGCCAACGTCACATTGGGTATTCCTCGTCTTCGTGAAATTATTATGACTGCTGCTCGTAAGCTCAAGACCCCCACCATGTTGCTCCCACTCCGTGCTGAAGTCAATGCCAAGAAGGCCGGTCAGTTCTGTAAGTCTGCTTCTCGCTTGACCTTGGCCCAGTTGATTGATAACGTCAGTGTCACCGAAAAGGTCAGTACCAAGAGCGCCAAGAATAGCCACATGCGTTCCAAGACCTACTCTATCCGACTCAACCTCTTTGACGAAGATGAGTACGGAAAAGAATACCGCGTCACACCTGAACGTGTCAAGGAAGTGATTGCTACCGCCTTTATTCGCGACCTTGAAGAATTGATCCGTAGGGACATCAAGGGTGTCAAGAAGAGCGGACCTGAAGAAATCAACAAGGGACAAAAGATGAAGAATAGTGCATCTGAGCTCGATGATACCGTTGGTGATGCCGCACAAAACGATTATGTATCGGACCATGATGAAGATGATGCCAAGACTGCAAGCACCGTCAACAAGAACAAGGAGCGTGCCACCTATGACGAGTCTGATGATGAAGATATTGAGATGTTGCAAGAAGATGACAATGATTCCATTTCTGGAGATCAATCTCAAGAACAAAGTGACGACGATGAAGAGGAGGAGGTGCCCAAGAGACGCAAGACATGGACCTCTGACGGCGAAATCGAATCAAAGGCCGTGGAATCCAGTAAATACACAACCAGATTCTACTTTGATGAAGACAATGGTGCATTCTGTGAGATTGATATGGAGTTCCCATCAGACACAAAGAAGATCTTGATGATCAGCTTGATTGAGAAGTGTGCTGATAGAGTCGTTGTACATGAGGTTAAGGGCATCTCAAGATGTTTTGAATACATCAACCCTACCGAAAATGATACTTCTGTAAGTGTGAATAAGGTAGAGAGAAAGAAAGTATAACTCATCTTCATTTATATATATATATAGAAACGTCTCCAAACCGAAGGTGTCAATTTGAGAGGCATGTGGGCATATAGTGACTTGATTGATGTAAATGAAATCGATACCAACGATATCTATGCCATTCTCCAAACCTATGGTGTTGAAGCTGCCAGAAACTCCATCATTAAGGAAATTGCTAGTGTGTTTGGTGTATATGGTATCAAGGTCGATCGTCGTCACTTGACATTGATTGCAGATTATATGACCTTTGAAGGTGGCTTCAAGCCATTCTCTCGTATTGGTATTGGCTCCAACGTTGCACCCTTCTTGAAGATGAGTTTCGAGTCCACTTGTAAATTCTTGACAGAGGCTACATTGTAAGTTCCTAAAAAAAAAAAAAAAGAGAAAGAATATAGAATAATGTATGACTCATTTTTCCAAAAAAAATTTTTATATAGACATGGTGATTTCGATACATTAGATTCACCTTCATCACGTATTGTTGTTGGTCGTGTCGTTGAAGGCGGAACTGGTTCATTCGATGTCCTCCAACCTCTTTCTACCGAAGCTTAATAACTTTAATTTCATTGTTCATTTCTTACAAAATATTATTAAAAAAGCAAAATTACATCTTTAGAGTACATGTATATTTTTTCCACTCATCACTTTCATTCTGTTATTATTTAGTTTTGTTGATTTGATTTATAAAGTGATGATTACACAAATCATAAAGTTTAACCATTTATAAAATATACCATTTTCTTGATTTATTTTTCTCACGTCCAAATGGTTGTTGTCAATTTGGATCTTAAAATTTAAATTATTTTATTTTTACTTGTCATTACTAAGAAAACAAAGCAGGTTTCGAAAGCGAACCCCAAGTCCAGCAATTAAAAAAAGATTGGTAAAAAAAAACGGTTGGTTTGAATTGTATAAATATAAAATAAAGGTTGAAAATGGAATCTTTGCCATTCAATATTATAAATCATCTATTTTTTGTTTCCGATCAGTGACACTTTTCGTTATTTGCAACGCAAAAAAGTTTATAAATTGGTCGTGGGAAATATTGGTCAGTAAAAAATAAATAAGGAAGAATGATTTTCTTCCTTTTACTAATACTCTTCTTCTTCTTTTACAAAACAAAATAACCATGTTCGCTGCCACTTCTCGTTTCACCCCTCGCACTGTAAGTTGTCGCTCTTTATTATCATTTCATTTAAATTAATTATATTTTTTATAGTTCACCGTTCGTACCTTTGCCTCTGCTGCCAAAAGCCCTCGCGTAAAGTCTTTTTTAATATTTTTTGGTTGATATTTTCATGAATCTAACAAAATATAAAAACACAGGATGTTGTCATTGCAAGTGCAGTTAGAACTCCCGTCGGTTGTTTCAATGGTGCCTTAAAGTCATTACCTGCTACTCAACTCGGTGCCATTGCCGCAAGAGCCGCTATTGAAAAAGCTGGTAAGAGAAGAGAAAAATATATGGGAGAGATACGAGAAAGCTGATGAATGCCCCTTTTTACTCCAAAAAGGTATCCAGCCCAAGGATGTTGAAGAAGCCTATATTGGTAACGTCCTCCAAGGCAACTTGGGACAATCCCCTGCTCGTCAAGCCATTTTGGGTGCCGGATGTCCTGAAACCACCGAAGCCACCACCATCAACAAGGTCTGTGCTTCCGGTATGAAGGCTGTCATGTTGGCTGCTCAAAATATCAAGACTGGCGATCGCAATGTCATGGTTGCTGGTGGCATGGAAAGCATGTCCAACGCCCCGTAAGTACTGGCACATGAAAATGACAAATTTTTATTAAAATCCCGATTTAGCTATTACGCCCAGCGTGGAAATGTCTATGGTCATCAACAACTCAACGATGCTATTGTTAAGGATGGTCTTTGGGATGCTTACAACAACATCCACATGGTAAGTGGTGAGAGGGTATATCTAAAAGGTGGTGGCTATTCACACTACCTTATTATTATCATTATTCCAGGGTGGTTGTGCCGAAAACACTGCCGCCAACTATAACATCACAAGAGAAGAACAGGATGCCCATGCCATTGAATCCTATAAGCGTGCCGCTAAGGCTTGGGAGGTATGTCAATGAAAAGAGATTTAAGGCAAGTTTATTGAAGTGGAGTTTCTTTATTCTCTAGAATGGTGTCTTTGATGAAGAAGTTGCACCTGTCACATTAAAGACCAAGAAGGGTGACAAGGTCATCAAGGTCGATGAGGAATTCACCAACGTCAAGTTTGACAAGGTTCCTTCCCTTCGTCCCGTTTTCAAGAAGGATGGTACTGTCACAGCTGCCAATGCCAGTACCTTGAACGATGGTGCCTCTGCTTTGGTATTGATGTCTCGTGAAAAAGCTGAGGAGTTGGGTGTCAAGCCCTTGGCTCGTATCGTCTCCTATGCTGATGCTGCCACCGCCCCCATCGACTTCACTATTGCCCCTGCAAAGGCTCTCCCCATTGCCCTCGAGAAGGCTGGCTTGACCCATGATGATATTAGCAAATATGAATTGAATGAAGCTTTCAGTGTTGTTGCTCGTGTTAATGAAAAGGTAAATATATGAAAACACAGATTAAACGTGATGACCCAAGTCTTAATTATTTTGAAATAGCTTATGAACTTGGACCCTAGCAAGGTAAATGTTGCTGGTGGTGCTGTTGCTCTTGGACACCCCATTGGGTAAGTTGATAAGAAAGAAAAAAAGAAGAGAAAGAGTGTATGTGTTAACCTAGGCAACTTAGTTCATCTGGCTCCCGTATCATTGTCACCTTGACTCACCTTTTGAAATCTGGTGAATTCGGTGCTGCTGCTGTTTGTAATGGTGGTGGAGCTGCCTCTGCCATTGTTATCCAAAGAGAATAAATAAATATGAGATCCTTCTCATAAACCCTTTTTATATATACACTTAAAAAATAAAATAAAATAAAAACATATACATATATTATCTACGAATAAAAATAATGACATTTTCTATTGTAAATTGGAGGTGGTTTATTGAATGATACAGTTTTTGTTGTTACGATTAGATGTAATCTTATCCGTTGCTGACTTCTTTCTTCCTTGCTCCCAATTACACTGTGCCTCTAACCCTATTTTCATGTGAAAACAAGCATATGCATGTGCCTATTGCAAACGGTTACTTGACAAACTATATTATTAACAGATCGAATGTTTACTTTACCACTTGCCATGCCTCTGCCACTTCAGGTATGAACTCTTTACCTAATCTTGTTTGAATGGCCTGTAATATGGATGGACCAATCAAATCCAATTGATGAGGTTGAACAGAATAAAAATAATGACGCGCACCCAATTCTCGGAATTTGTACAATAACCATTCGCTTGTCTCTTCGTTATCATTTGACGTATCTAATAATGCCGAGGTCACCAATTCGCGGAAATTATTTGCTTGGTATTCCTTTCGCTTTTGTGCATTGATCTCACGAATGGTCGTCGTTTTATCCGAGTCGTTCTCAAGCGAAGACGAGGAAGACGTCCGGCATAGTTGAACACCTGTCACACTGGGCATACGGGCAATAAACGAAACCATCCCCGCAAGTGCGCGTGCTTGCTGAAATATGTTTGGAAACAGTGCCCTTAGAGAAGGGTCCAGTTCGAAAAGTGCATCATAAAAGGCCAAACCAAAGGCATGTGTAGGCGAAACGTTGGGATCGTCATCGGGAAGCCTGATCTCTGAAAGGCGTTCCCATGTGTAGCGTACAATATCAATTTGTGCGGTGGAAGGTGGAATATCTTGAGGTGTGGGTTCAATTTGTTGAGCTTTTTCTGAGGCGCTGTTTAATGAATAAAATTTATCTGCGGGTATCATAATGTTTTTATATAGTAAAAAAGCAAAGGGAAAAAAGGAAAACAAAAGTGCATGTATGAAATAAATACGGTTTCATCGCCAGATCGATATAAATCTCCTCTACTTATTCTTCACAACCAACCAGCTTGACAAGAGCTTGGAACAGACACCCATTATGGATCGTATTTGGATTCCCGATCAATGCAACATTGTTCATTTGGTTCTTTTAAATACAAAATTATACATATATCATGCAGAGCGCTATTTACTTTGTTGGGATGAGCTTTATGTATAAATAAAATAGAGCGAGTAAAATAAAGCGATGACGTATTTTAAGAAACAGAAATTATTTAAAAAATAAATACTGTTAATAATAGTATAAACAAATGGATTGTGAATGATGGAAGTTTTTTACTGCAAGATAAATAAGAGCCATGCGAGACAAGGTGGAACAAAATTTTATTTTTCAAAACACCCAATATTCTTTTTTGATACACACACGCACTTTCTATATTTATACATTTTATTTTTTCTATCTCGATATCCTTCAACTCATTATAATTCATAAAGGGTATATTATATAACATGATAAAGGTGATTTTCCTAGGTGTTATGTACTTATTTTTCACTGCCATTTTTTAGTCAAAACTGAACAAGGAATCCAAGAAACTGAGGAGGCCATCAAAAGGCATAGCCATTTGATAAGATGTATATATTCTATCATTATGGTTCTATCGGCTGTAACTGGCAATATACGAAAATTCCTACGTTAGTGATCACCATGAACTGCTGGTAAACGCTATAGATGCAGGTCTGTCATAGACTCCAAGAGGCTTAGGCCCGGCTCCTTTGGGTCAGCACTAAGGCCGAGTCTTTATGCAGTAAACTCTTTTTTTTTTTGAAATTTAACTGGGCTGTAAAACCTTGACTTGTTTAAAAAAATGAAATTACAGGTTGAGCCTATCAAACCGCTCACATTGGAGGTGAAGAAGATGAACAAGAGAACCCTACGTTCTGCCATAGAACGGAACTTGACTTGAAAAATAAATTGCGACAAAAGGAATTAAAAAAAAGGTCTCTCTTACAAAGACGAGGGTTTATATGCACTATTCGATGCAATCATAAACAAAATAAAAGTTTCTAAATATCTTTAATAAAGTTGATGTGCTCTGTATTTGGTGTAATCATCATTTTCGCCATTTATTTCTTTTTTATGCAGCGGTGGTCATTCTGACTGCTTTTTAAGCCACAATTTTGATTTTACCAACTTGAAATTTATAAAAAAAAAATAGACTTTTTTGACATATTCCTTTTCTATATAAAAAAAATGTCTGAACAAAACACCAAGAAAGCAAAAAAGGCTTCTGGCGACGCTCATGCCAAGTTGACGATTTTCGTCAGAGGACTTCCATTTGAGGCTACTGACAAAGATCTCGAAGATTTCTTTGGTGAAATTGGACCTGTTCGAAAATGCTTCGTGGTTGTTGATCGATCTTCCGAAAAAAAACTAAACAAAGGCTTCGGTTATGTTCACTATGCTCTTGAAGAAGATGCCCAGTCAGCCTTGACAAAGTTGAAAAATGTCCCCTTTCAGGGTAAAAAGTTGAGGTTGGAGTTGGCTAAACGTAAATCCGAGACGGCTATAGGCAAGGACAAGAAGGGGGAGAAGAAGGAAGAGGTCATCGTTGAAAAGAAGAAGTCGGAGCCTTTGAATTTCGATGTCAATGCTCGTTTGATCGTTCGTAACTTGCCGTTTGTATATAGAGAACAGGATTTGAAGAAGTTATTCGAAAAGTATGGTACTGTTCATGATGTGAAACTCCCCCGTAAATATGAAGGCGGTCCTCTTCGTGGCTTTGCTTTTATTCAATTCGAAACTGTGGAGCAGGGCCAAGCTGTAAGTGTTAATTTAATGATATGGCGTATATTCAATAATTAATTGTCTTTAATATTAAAACAATAGGCTATGGATGCGTTAAATGCTACCGAACACCATAAAAGAACAATCGCTGTTGATTGGTCTATTCCTCAGACCCAATTCCGTGAAATCGAAGAAAAGGAGAAGCAGGCTGCTGGTGAAGAAGAAGAAGAAGAAGAAGAAGAAGAAGAAGAGGATGAATCAAGCGACGAAGATACTGAAATGAAGGAGGCTAGTGATGAGGAGAGCGATGATGATAGTGCAAGTGACGACGATGATGAAGACAGCGAAGACGATGAGGATGAGGATGATGAAAGTGGTGATGAACAAGATGAAGAGGCTATTAAAAAGGCAAAGGAGGCCAAAAAGACCGGCCCTACTGCTGCAGATGGTACTACACTCTTTGTTCGTAATTTGTTATTTGAATCTACAGAGAATGATCTATACGGATTGTAAGTTGATGTTTTAGGCTTTTGTTATTATTTATACATCTTTTCGGGAGTGCACTTTTTTTCTTAAAAAAGAAAAAAGATGACCACATGATTAGGAAAAGGCAAAAACAAAAACGGATTACTAAATACTGTGTATTGTTTATTAGGTTTAAACAGTGGGGATCCGTCCTTTACGCTAAAATCACCAGAGATCCAGTCTCCAAACTTTCACGTGGCACAGGCTTTGTATGCATGCGTAAGAAAGAGGATGCTCAAAAGTGTCTAGAGGAAGCAAACGCACTTCGCCTTCTCTCACAAAAGGAAGAGGCAACCGACGGCGATGCCATGGATCAGTTGCTCTCAAAGCGTGAAAAGAAAAAGAAGGGACAAACATTCCAAAGTGTCATCACTCCTGAAACAACAACCGGTGAAGGACGCAAGTTTACACTTAATGGCCGCGTATTGGATGTTACACTTGCAGTGGATCGCAATCAGGCAAATCAAATCAAGCAAGATAATCTGACACAAAAGAGAAAGGAGGATAAACGCAATCTTTATTTGATGAGAGAAGGTGTTATTTTTGCCGATTCGCCTGCTGCTGCAACCATGTCACCTTCCGAATTGCAAAAGAGACTCATGTCATTCTCTGAAAGAAAGAAGCTTGTCAGTAACAATCCATCATTTTATATATCAAAGACTCGTCTTTCTATCCGTAATTTACCAATCAAGGTCGATGAAACCGAGCTCAAGACGTTGGGTCATTCTTGTATCCAGAAATTCAAGAATCAGGTCAAGGGTAACTTGAGATCCGATCTCACAAAGGAAGAAAAGGAAGACGGCTGGCACTTGCGCCCTAAAGTGAAGCAAGCAAAGATTATTAGAAGCAAAGACAGAATCGATTCCGCCACCCAGAAGCTACGTTCAAAGGGTTATGGTTTCTTGGAATTCACTACCCATGCTCACGCATTAGCTGCTTTGAGATACCTGAATAACAACCCCGATATTTTTGATGATAAACGCCTCATTGTTGAGTTCTCTTTGGAAAACAAGGACGTTATTGATAGAAGAAACAAGGTGGATAATAACAATAATCGCGGTGTGAAACGCCCAGCTGATAATAGAGATCAAGAAAGGGATACATACAAGAAATTCAAGAGCGACGACCGTGCTGGATCAAGCAAAGACTCTGACAACAGCCATAATAATAATAACAGTAGCTCTAGAGGTGGATTCAGCCGTGGAGGCGGTCGAGGCGGAAGCCGTGGCGGTCATCGCGGAGATAGCCGTGGTGGTTATCGCGGAGATAGCCGAGGTGGCCATCGAGATGGAGGCCGTGGTGGAGGCCGTGGTGGAAGTCGTGGTGGTAGTCGTGGTGGAAGTCGTGGTGGAAGCAGAGGTGGTAGCCGTGGCGGAAGAGGTGGTGCAAGAGGTGGAAGCCGCGGAGGACGTGGACGTAACTAGAAGGAGAGCTGATAACATATATATACACAAATATAAAATAGTAAAATAAAAAGCCTTAGATGTACAAGTAGCCTATTTTGCCTTAGTTGATAATTAGGAGCGTAGTTTGACAACAATTTATTTATTTATTTTCACCAACCCGTATAAAATTATTCTCTTTCTCTTTCTCTTTTATTTTATTTTCTTTCTCTTTTCTCTTTTCTTGTTTCTTATATTCTTATTACTTATTGTCAGATAAAAAACACAAAAGACATAAACAAAGAGAGAGAGAGAGAGAGAGAGAGAGATAAGAAACACACAAAAATGCCTGGTCTGAACACAGACAAGTTAGTTAGAGAGATGCGACAGTTAAAACACAATGTTGAAAGTAAAGACATTGATTTAGAGAATTGCATGGAACATCGCAAACTACATTCACTTGAACGGCAATACGAAATTAGGTAGACTATAACGATAGTAATAAATATAGCCAGTCAATAAAATGAACCTTTTGTATATATAAATATAGGCTGCCAGAAGACTACCGAATCTATCTAACCGAAATAGGCAATGGAATGAACAAAGGACCATGTCAAGAGGGAATACTGGCATTTGGAAAAAGCCCTCGAGACTATCCACTGTGTTACTCGCTACCAAAAATGTCGGAAGCATTTCCATTTTCGAGTAGACAAGAAAGCTTAGAGTTCAACTCAAATCGAATAGGCGGGTACCTGACCTTGGGGACAACAAAATGCTCAAATGAGCATTTTTGGATTCTAATTTGTGAAGGACAGTGTCGAGGCGAGATTTGGATAGCCTCGGGACAAGGTGATTTTTATCCTTGCACCCCTCGTATGGGATTCAGTGAATGGCTTTCCGATTGGCTATCTGATGGCTTCAAAATCGAAGACACTCTGTCAAGTTGCGAGTGCTATCCTGAAAGAGACGTTTTATACTCGCCTACGCATTTCACCAGTACGTTTAGACACCTTTGGGATAGAAGAGGTGGATTTGATTCGATCTCCAGGTTCATGTATTCGGCAGTAGACGATTCGTATGAGATCTACACCCACTCGCTATACAGTGATGACGATATTCCATCTGTACATTAAGGGTTCTATTTATTTACACTCGCCCTTTATTTGATCTTGCATATTCATGTTGTTGCTGAACTTCATTTTTATTTTATTTATTGTAACAATAAATCATTTATTATTCTTTAACCCATTCTCATTGAACGTATCTTAGTTTATTTGTTGTAAAATCGTCATTCTTCAGACTCCTCGATAAAGTACCTCTGATTTGATGCATCCAATTACCTGTGATGCAACGTTTATTCATTTTAAATTAAAATGTCTATTTTATTTTATTTTGACAACACTTTTATTCATCAACCGAAGCACCTCCTATACATATACGTGACCTTACAATTGGCTGTCCGATAAGGAGCGGGTGATTCAAATTCAGATACCCTTCAGTTACGAAGCACTAGAAAGAATATCTACTATTTTCGTTCCAAGAAAAATGTACAGATAGACAAAAGAGAGAGTAATTCATATTACCAAGGATATCCTCATTAACCTAGGCAGATCGCTGGTATTAAATCATTTATAACCGCCAAGCTTTGCCACTTGGTGTTATCTTGATGCATTATGATTATATTACGAATAAGACAAAACAAAAAACGATGTCTATGTGCCACTTTTAAAGGAGTACCCTTATGATTAAAAGTGTATATAGCCACCTTTGACCGATTCTTTTGATGTTGAATTCTGATGCAATCGTTAATATTTTAAAGGGAAAACGGGAAAATCAATGTCGGTTTAGTAAGTGCTTTTTCGATGGGGAGTAAGAAAGTAATCTATAGATTATGGAGTGGAGACAAAGAAATAGTTCACATGTTCAAAACCAGATAATAAATTATATCGAATGGAAAGCAAAAAGAAGTAATAAAGAGATACTAATAAGAAAAAGAAGTATTACTCAGTCTATTACTTAACAACACATGCTATCCCCAATTGTGATTTTATAAAAAAGAAAGAAAAAAATAATTGGAATATGTTGTTGATTTTCATTTGTTTCGTAACACGTTCCTATTGTATTTTGAACTTGGCAACTTCTATGTGTTAAAACTTTGGCACGTTAAATTATTTTAGGAGACATGCGGATAATAGTTATCTTCACACTACAAAGACCAAAAAAAAAAGGTCGTAACATGCTTGTGATCAAAAACATTACTTGATCAATTGATATCCAAGAACAATAAGTCAAAACGAATACCAAAATAAAGTAGGAATTACATTTTTATAGCATGTAAAGTATAATACTATGTCGTCATTACCATTATTTTTAGAATCGAGCAGAATGGGTTTACATATATATTGCACATTAAATCGAGTAACTCAACATTTATAAAATTAGTAATATGAGGAAGTTCTCTGATTTTTCTATTTTTTCTATTTTCTTTCTTGTTACCATAGTAATCATCTGTTGTCGAAACAAAGAAAGGCGCTACAAAATCCGATGTCCTGAATTACTGGTGGGGATCATCTTTTCTTTTTTTTCTTTGCTATAAGAGTATTTTTAATTTAATATAATCATAATAGATGAGGCCATGAATGACCAACTCCTACTTAATGGTTGACAAGTCATATAAAATCTCGTGATAATCAAAAAGGTTCATTGTTGCCTCCTAAACGCATTTTACCAGTCAAGTAGTCTCTCCTATTTTACCCAACTCCTTGCTGCATTTTCTTTTATGATATCTATAAATCAAAATAGACTACAGTTTTTATACTCCCTTCCTCACTTACCTAAGCTCCATTCCCCTTCTTTACTAAGAAAAAGAACTCCGTTTTGTATCGAGCTGTTCCTTGCTGAATTAGAGATAATCTGTATACCATACATTTTTTTTGTTTTATTTTCATCTTGTATTTCTTTTTTTTTTTCTCTCTCTTTCCTCTTTTCTCTCTTTTTTCTCTTCTTTTCGCTTTCACTCTTTATTTGTTGATTCCCTTTTTTGTATATTAAAACCCCAAAGTAAGTTGCAAATGGACTTATATATTATTATTTATTTATATATACAACTTATTTATATCTTATATTTATAAATAAACTTTTTATTTACCCTCTTGCATAGGATGGATGAAGCAGGCGTGCCAATATGGGCAATAGTTGTAATTGTAGTTTTAGTGATCGTATGCGTCTTATTCATAGCATACTTTGTACGACATCGACGAAACAAACAAAAGACAGACACTAAAGTCGCATCCGTTGAATCCCTCCAGACACTAGTGACCAACAAAAAAATCGATGAAAAGAAATTAATTAACCCAGCTAACTCAGTAGCTGTTGCTGTAAACGAAGCTCCTCCTTTGGAAAAGAATTACAACAATAAAATCACGGATGAACCCGCATCAACGGCTGACGAATCACAGCATGATTTTCAATCTCCTCCTGAGCCTCCACAGGAGATCAAAATATCACTGCCACTGCCACCCCCTTCGACTTGTTTTTTCTCTGATAAAATGGAGCTCAATAATTCACAGACACACGACTTTTATGATATGTTTGTCAAAAAGAATGAGAAAACAAGCCAGGACGGCGGTTTTGTTTCCATTGATTTAGATATGCCATCTTTTTACGCTAATACAGCAGCTAATTTACAACAAAAAGCAGCCACATTAAAAAGTACGTTACGTCAATCACTTAGACGACAAAAATCAAAAAATAAGGCACCTGCCCAAAATTTATTTTTACAACAACAACAACAACAACAACAAGATGAGAAGAAAAATTCAGGAGAGATGGTGACACAAACAAAGGCTTCATACGAATATCAACCGCCTGAATGTAAAGAACCTATGAATCAGAGCAAGCCTGTTTCCGAATCCACAAATAAAACCATGATACAACCGGAGGAACATGTAACCAACTA
Organism: Backusella morwellensis; assembly: GCA_024139395.1. Lineage (NCBI taxonomy): Eukaryota > Fungi > Mucoromycota > Mucoromycetes > Mucorales > Backusellaceae > Backusella > Backusella morwellensis. The sequence continues at coordinate 12,887 of VCJI01002826.1, read as the reverse complement.
TTCTTCCAAAACTGGCACGTTAGGTCGACGTGCAATGCTTAACCTTCAGACATCATTTCCACAAATGGAAGAACCGGAAGAGGATTCACCAATGACACCAAATACACAGCAGGAGCCAGTGCGCGCAGCTAAAAAAGTGATAAGAACAGCTTCCAAAAAGACTAAAACGATGTCCATGATCGTCAATGAAGGATCGGCAGACCAACAAGTTTCTCAGGGACAAGACTTGGATAGTGAAAAAACGCCCACAAAGCATGGATCAGTGCGCTATACTAGTTTTAGAGGTCCGCGATCAAATGGAGAGCACATCACATTGACAACTGGCTCTATGAGAAGAATGGTGCGTCAAAGTGTTGTTTACGATGAAGCACTTGCCATACCGCCACAAATGGCCTCTGTGAGTGGAAAAAGCACATCAAATAGGGCTAGTCACGGCCCTGCAGCAAGCGTCCTTGAAATTGCTGGATGGTGGGATGCACCAAAATCACAAACAGCTACAGATACGAAAATAATTACTCAAGATGGAACAGGAAGCGTTCGCAGCGAATCAGGACCATCTCAGTATCGTGCTTCACTTGCCTCATCTGTATTGGTGCTAAATGGAACCTTATCTAAATCCAGCGGAAATAATGTACTGAACGGTACTTTATCAAAATCGAGTGCGAGTCTTCTGGGAGGGTCACTTTCAAGATCAAATGGCAGTAACCTGCTTAGCATTGGAAGCAATGCTGATAAAAAAGAAGATAACCCTACCGGAAATAATACATTGAGAAGAAGCACCCTGGGAAGAAATACGCTTCGTTCGCTTAGAGCTAATGCTACAAATGGTGTAAATCGTTCCCTTAAAGGTCTTTTCGATTATTCTTCAACCAATTCTAGTAAGGTGGCCCCAGAAGACAGTCAAAAAATGGAATTGAGCACTGATTCTGTACCTGCTGCAGTAGAACCATCGGAACTTCCAGCCTATATAAATACAGATCCTTATGCTTCTACACGCAAGAAAAGTGTACGAGTCTCTGTTAATGCTACGAAAGAACGACCAGTTATACCCAGTAATTATTTACCAACCTCTGAGTCATCAACCAAGTATGCACTTTCAGACGATGAGGAAAATGAAACAAACACAGATACAAACGAAAATCAACCAAGTAGTAAACAAGAAATTAACGAGATGGTGGATACTCCAACACAAGTTGAAAAGGAGCCAGAAGTTCAACAAAAGGCAGAACCACCTTCAGGCCAAGTACACAATATCCGTCGAATGCTTCAAGATACATGGATAAATAACATGAAGGAGAGTGGATCCATGTTCAGTATTTCATCAGATACTGATAGCGTGCTAGCATCGCCTACATCGGAATCATCTCCATTTTTAGCCGGCTCTGGAAATAAAATTGTACCTCGCCAGCAAAATCAATCCCTGCTGACAAAATCATTGCTAACTCAACAAGTCAAAAGAACATCTCAAGTACTAAAGCCTGATGAAAATGGTTTTACTCCCCAGCAAGGTCCTGAGCCGTCTGCTTCCTTTTCTTCATCCACAATCCGCACAGTAGTACCTGCACATGAGATGCATACTGAGCCCATTAATATCCGCCAAAATGCTGTAACATCATCTCATTATTCTACACTTGGCAGTAACAAATATCAAGAATCATCTTATGACGAAAGAAGGGTGTCCCCAAATAGCAGATTTTCTACCTCGCCCAATACAAACAACAACAGTGCAGAGAGCAGTAGAGGACATAGTCGAAAAAGCAGTGGAGGCAACAGTACAGCTACAGCCCTAAGGATCAGCCCAGGGTATGCAGCAAATGCAAAAACGTGGAATGGCAGAACTCATAAACGTCCTTCTGTAACACAATTTGGTGACACACCTCAAGAGACAGGTTTCACAACACCCCAATCACCCCCATCTTCAACACCAACGCTAGAGCCTTACGGTAGCATCGGAAGATCAAGTCACAATAAACGTGCGTTCTTCAGTACAATGCGAAAAGGTCAAAAGAACCGAGGAAGCATCCCCTGGATGGAAGAAGAAAAGACACCTGCACAACGTGAAAGAGATCGTTATCTCGAAGGAAAATCATAATAATCAAGAACCGAAAAAAAAAGTCTAAACATATGTTAGAATAATTTTACCATTAATCAAGAGCCCCTAATTTCCAATGTAATAAAAATAAGCATGTGATAATGCAAATTTGATATATATATAAATATATTAGTCTTGGCAAAGAGAGTCAAATGAAAATCAATAATTTTTGTTTCCTTTATTGTTGTTATCGATCATTAGAAACTTCGCTTGGAAGGGAAATACATAACTTTAAGCATAATTACTAGGTGTATTTTGGGTTATACAATATAAATAAGATTAATTAAGTGTTCCTTTAGTTAGGCAAAAGGACACTTTCCAGCTGAAGGAGAAGCCTGCTCTCCATCTTCAGTCTTTCTGTTCTTTGCCAATTGTTTCATCAAAATACTGGCATCATAGAAAGTTTCAAGCTGTGTGTTTTTATTTAAGAAAAAAAAAATTAGTTAAATGAAGTACGATTATATAGGGCAACTATTTACCTCTTCGATTTGGAATTTTTCATTAACAGTAGCAACAGTAATACCAATTGCCTCAACAACTTCATTAGAAGCAGGGGCCTCAAGTTTCTTACCATTGCCAATGTTAACAGACAAATCACCGGTCATGGTACCCCAGTGACTAATGATAAGGGTTATAAATACGGCTGGTACATTTGAGTACAATTTTATTACTTACCGCCACTTAAAAGCAATAGTTGGGGGACCGGCACTATAAACCTGTAAGACCTCCCAAGAAAAGGTACGCATGGCACGTTTAAAAAGCTTGTGAGACTCGCTAAAATCCATTTCACTTCCCTTATAAAGCTCAGAGTCACCAATAAGAGCATTGTAGGTACCAATCTAAAATAAACTTTATCAGAAAAAAAAAATCCCATTGACATTTTTCCGCTTTTTACCTGAAGCATTTCATCAATGGTTTGCCATTTCTGGCCATTAACAGAAAAACGATACTTTTCGGGGTTGATTGTACGGATCTGATCAGCACGTAGCTTATAAGACATTTCTTTTTCCCAGTTCTAACAGCTAGTTTAGCAACTATTTATAAAATGATGCCTATAGCAAAAAAATTACCTTGACCAAGTTAGAAACCAACCATTCGAGACTACCTTCAGCATGAGTCATTGTCTTTTCTATACAAAACATATTAAAAGACTAACCTCAAGGGGCTTATGAATAATATTACAGATAGAAAAAAAAACTTACCTTTTTCAAAAGCAGCATTGACCTTGTTATAATCAGGAATGCGGTTATAGCGCCATTCGTGCTCCTTATCGTTAAGGACAGCATCAGGGTCAGTCATAAAATCCGGAAGAGACATTTTTTTACTAGTAGTGTAGCAGAA
>VCJI01002824.1:44610-74264 GCA_024139395.1 Backusella morwellensis | reverse complement strand
TTATAGCTTCCAGGGTGAGTGGTATGGGTTCTGTCTGGTGCCTGGTCTCTGGTGTCTCTGGTGTCTCTGGTGTTCATGTAATCTCTGCTACTTTCCGCGCGTGAATCTACCTGTGCTCTGCTCACCAGACCCCAGTACCCTTGTCACTGCGAGTGCGAAGAGTTTATACCTTGAGATTTGCTTTGAAGGCTAAGATGATTCGCACGTTCCATTATTTTTGAGGACCAGTACTTGCTCTTTTATACTATTTTATTTTATATTATAAATCAGAGCCTTGAGTACAACTAGTGCGCCTTCTCGTTGGCGGTCCTTGTTAAGCATGATTGACTTTGGTTGATTATGTGAACTAGAGCACTAGTACCTTTCTTTTTATTATTATTCATTTTGAATGTTTTAATAAACTTGACTTTTATATATATCCTTAAAATAATTACTGCTATTTATTGTGCGTTTGGAGATATGAATTGAAGGAAAGTGATGTTTACTACATATAATTGTGAACGATAAATGATTATAGCAAAGCTGCTAGTTCAAGAATGCCTTAAGGTACGAGGTTAACAAGAATGAAAAACTAGTTTACTACCAAGCTATTCAAATCTTCAATAGAGATAAGTGATGGAATCTTATGCATGAGTGGGCTGCCAAATCGAAAGGGGAGTTGATTAAAATTAAACTGAGTTTGAACAGAAAGCAGGTTCAAAGAAAAAAAAAGCCACAGCTACTTTTTTGACGTTTTTCTTCTTTTTTTCTTTTTTACAATTTTATAATCATGCCCGAGCATCCAAACAAGGTCGCCTTCGAAGAAGGTGTAGGCTATGTATTAAAGTCCTGGACCGCACTAAAATTGGCTGTCGAACAAGACTGGGGAGGAGTTGAATCCGCTGAAAAGAGAGACTGGCTGATTGGCATCGTTGTTGATTATTTTGGAAAACGTAAAGTAAAATTTCATTTCGTAACAAGGAAAACTCAATGTTCTATAAACAGATGGTAAAAAAGTCGACATTGAAGAAATTGAAGACATTTTGGGACAAATCATGGTTGATGAATTTGAAGTGATTTTGGAAGACGATTCGCCCTATTTAGTTGCCAAGCACTTGGTTGAGCTCTATGCTCAGTGTGTCAACGGTAACCATGCCGAGGTCGACCGTCTCCGCGAAAAATTCAAAACACAAAACCAGTTTGCTGCATCCAGTTGTGTTAAGCAGAGTGGTGATGATAATGATGACAGTGACGATGATGATGATAATAACCAGGTAAGGATGAGTGGGGAGAATCTTTTTTAACTCACTAATATTGTGTTATTCGTATAAAAAGAACGACCAAGAAGGAAACGATGAGGACGAGGATGAAGATATGGATGAAGCTCCTCAGGAACCAGAGCAGCCTCTTGTGGATGAAGATGGTTGGGAAATTGTGCGTCGAAAATAATTCATTGAACCTGGCAATAAATTGTAAATAACTTTTATACACACTATTTAAATTCATACATTAAAACTACTTTATCGCTATTATAAGAACATGTCGATTTGATTTGATAATTTGATTAAAAAAAGGGGGAAAGGAAATACATGGTTATTGTGTAAAATGGTGCAAAGGATATACTTGTTTTTAAAAAAAAATGAATATGATTTTTGATCATCCAATGGGCTCCGAGTTGTTTATCTAAGATCATATGAGATCCCATAGATACTCTTTCTTGGTAAATACTTCCATTGCAGTGGACTTTAAATAATCCTGTTATGACCTCGTCTGCTGTTTAAAATATGAATAACTCATAAATAATATTTATTTGTAAAAAAAAATAGGGATGATAAGCATGCTTAGCATCATCGACGAGAGATTTCATAGCCAGCACCATGAGAATCACTTATGGCTTTCTGCTGATTTCTCATAAAGTATTCCATATAAAGCATGGGCAACTGTATGACTCGAACCATTTAGCAAACACAAGTTGATAAAAAAAAAAGACCACTTGACGAGAGATCGTAGATTTGTTTGACTCTCTGCACTTTTGTCAATATGATGTTATTTATCAAATGATAAAAAAGATTATCAAATCAAATAGATTTCTATCGGGAACTCTCTCCCTCTTATCCGGATATAGTACCTCTAATTTAGTTGTAAAACCATCCTATTTTATCCAGTGCCATGCACAAAGCATTTTATTATTGCTTGAGAAATATGTTCAAAACAGCGCATCGTAAAACATTGCGTAGTTTTGTTTATAAAAAAAGACGGTCAAAGGCAACTTGTCATACTCCCTACCATATTAACATCATATTTTTATTGAAATAAAAATCATTTAATATATGATAAACCAACTGCTCCGTCATGCATTTTGGTTTATGATGCTGAGAGGGGTGGCTGATGTAGTGTGTGGGGGTGTTGGACGTTTTATATTACCAAAAACGGTCTAGTTTTCTTGAGTTTCTAAAAAAAGAAACTGGTCTTTGCTTATCACAGTACTCACCATGATCGTCACAGATAACAGAAAGGTCTACCTTTTTTAAATGTGGGATGCATATGAATCAAAAACATGGAGAGAAAAAACTAAAATAAACCCTTGTTTTTTTCACTTCATGTATATAAATATAAATATTGGTGCTACTTAATAAAACCAAAACAACATGAGATATCAAACCATTCGAATTATATTAATATATATATACAAACTAAATAGACGCATTCTTGTGCGTCTTATTTAGTCAAGTTAGCTCTGTTTTAAAAAAGTGAAAGCTCCCCCCTTTTTTCTTGTTTCCTTATATATACATTTGATTAGACTGATATAGTTAAATGATCATATACAAATGTTATATCTTTACATAATTCCCTCTCTCCATGTTTACTTTATAAACATAAATAAATTACAAAGAAAGAGCATATGCAAATAAATGGTTCCACTTGTTCCTGTTTTCTAAATAAAGGCTAGCGTTTTTTCACACTCATTTATGATAAGAGCATTAAACTCTATTAGTAAAGAGAAGATTTCGTATACGTGAGCGTCACACGAAATATAATTTAGCTGTTACTTCCATTACTCGAGCAACTCCCTTTTACAGTCATTTTGATTGTCTATTAGAGTTCAATTAGGCTTCTGGTTTTACTAAATTACTACACTACTAATTGAACAATAGTTTTATTTAGTTTACATAAAAAACTTTAACTGATTGATTACAAAAACGTAAGGGCCAATTATTTCATCTAATTTGTAACTCATGATCTTATCTTTTTTTAAAAAAAGGCGGGGTCGTGAGTGCAGAGGAGTTGGAAAAAAAAATGATATCATGCTACACGTTTAGTTAATGATGATAAGATCTTCATATTTTATTTATGCAAAGATAATAAATAATATTAATGTGGGTTTGTTAAAAGAAAATGTGGTTGTGTGTGTACAAATATTAAAGAATAAAGAAATTATATATACATCATATTATATGATATGTTTTAAATTAATCTCTACCCAACATCTCGGCCAATTCCTTGCCACGGTTCTCAGCAGCAAAGACTGCATCGGCCATGGTCTTGCGGATACCATTTGCTTCCAATGAGTTGATGGCAGCTTCAGTGGTGCCCTTGGGAGAGGTGACCTTGCGACGTAAGGTGGCCAAATCATCCTCAGAAGTCTGTGCCATACGAGCTGCACCAATACATGTCTGAAGAGTAAGAGCCTTTGCGTCTTCAGGTGTTAGTCCAGCTTCCACACCAGCATTTTCTATTATTATAGGAATAATAATCAATAAATGTAACAAACTCTTCCCACTTTTTTTAATACTTACGCATAGCTTCCATGATCAAGAAGAAATAAGCAGGTCCACTACCACTGATGCCAGTAACGGAATCAATCAAGGCTTCCTTTTCAACCCAGCTTACTTGCTTGGAAACAGCCTTCATGATTTCAAAAGTCAACTCCTTTTGTTTTTCATCAACCGCATCAGTCGCATAAAGACCCATGGCGCCTTCTCCGACCAAAGCGGGAGTGTTTGGCATACATCTGACAATGGGGACCTTGATCTCGGGACGAACAGTCAACCACTTGCGGATGTCAGCGGTAGTGATACCGGCAGCAATGGAGATGATGAGCAAGTTGGGGTTCTTCTCAACGGCACCGCTAAGACCATTGACGACAGAGCGAAGGACTTGAGGCTTGACAGCCAAGATGACAATATCAGCGCCATCAACAACCTGATTGTTATCATTAGAGCCAACAAGTTCAGGATACTTGGATTGCATATACTTGAGACGTTCATCGAAGGGTTCAGAGTAGCGAAGACGGGAGCCTGGATGACCACTAGCATGAAGACCGACCAAGATGGCCTCGGCCATATTTCCACCACCGATAAAGGAGATGACAGGGCTAGTAGTGTTTGTTGATTTATTTGATGCAGATACCATATGGGATGTAATTGATTCTAATCTGGAAAGAGAATGAGACATTTTCAAGTGCTTTTATACTGTCAGAAAAAAAATAAAGGGATAAAAAAAAGGAGGAGTTTTTATTTATTTATCTATCTTGAACAAGAGTGGCCAAAGATCATATTTTAAGCTTTTAAAAAAAATCAAATCAAAGGGTTGGACAAAGCTTACAAAAACCGATCACAGGAACAGTTCAGAATGTGAAAAGACCAAAACAAGTTAAAGCAAGATGATGAATGACGACATCACAGAGATAATTTTAGTCCTCTTCATCATTTTTGCTGGGTATATCATAGAGATCATTTTCTGATAACGCACCGTGTCTAAAAAGTTAAAAAAAAATGATCAATAAATGCAAAAAAAAGAAAAAAAAAAAGAGGGAGATGACATAATTGTATGACGTACTTTAGCAGAATATCCTCTATGGAATCAGCATCAAACCGGGACCCTACTTGATCAATGATTCTTACTAAATTGGCCACCAACACTCCATTTTGATAGGCTAGAATGGAAGGGGATCCAACCAAGTCGAATTCTAGATCAAGCGCTGATACTCTGATGAACTTTGCTAATGCATATTTGCTAGCTAATCCAACAAAGATATCATCTAATAATCTACACATTGGTAAACTCTATGCATTTTTTTTAGTTTGATCCAGATATACATCCTCTCTCTCTCTCTTTCTCTCTCTTTTCACACGCATTTTATTTTTTAAAAATCTATACTTAAATGTGCAAAATACACTCTAACCTCTTTTCAACTTTCTCCCAAATCACGCTATTCACAAACCCGACCCCATTCTCACACACGGGACATATTCATATCATATTTCCTCCATTTTCAAAAAAAAAACTTACATTATCGTATAAATGTGCAATGACAGGAACTGATTTCCATTCGTCGTCAATGGCAGCAACATAATCGTCTACATCAACCGTTGCCACGTTACCAAACACCTTTTGCTGTTTACGAATAGCATGGTTATTTGACATTTTCTTGAGTTCAGCAATTCTCTTTTTTCTATATTCCTTCAACATTTCCTCATCACTATCCTCCTCTTCTTCCAAGTGCTGCAAGACAAGCTCTTGTTGATCCTGTAAATAGGTGGTGGTGGTAAAGGCCTTGTTCTTCATACGCTCGTTGTATTGACGGCGTTGTTCGTCTTGGTCTTGCTTTTTCTGATACTCGTAAAAGTCTCGATCGGCTCTGACACCTTTGGGCCCTGTTTGAGGTCCCTGGGTTCTGGAAGAGAGATCGGGACCTCCTGGAGTTTCGTTTTGGGGTGAATTGTAATCTTGATCGCCATCATCATCTAATTCTGATTCTGTTTCTGATTCGTTTCTTTTGTCATTATCTTCCAAGGAAGCGTTCTGTAACTGTGCCCAAAGTGCGTCTTCCATATGAGTTTATTATTATAAAAAACAGAAGAAAGGGGGGTTGTGTGTGGGGAGAGCGAAGGGGTAGGAGGCGAAAGAAAAAAAAAAAAAGAAAAATAAATATAATATTTTCAACCCCTTTTTTATTGTATTATATATATGACAGCTTTCAAGCCAGATTGTCAAATAACAATAATAACTTGGATAAGGAATACATAAAAGAGTGATAATAGCATTAATGCACGCATTCCTGATATTATTGCCATTATCAACTGTTACTACCTTACCTTATACTCTGTTCTGTTGGCATCGCCCATTGTTTTGTAGAGCTTAACCCATATTCTTGGTTTTGATTTACTAACAATACAAACAAATAAATAAACAAACAAACGCAAGATATAAAGCAGTTCAGACAAAAACAGAGCCTTTTATCTCTCTCCTTCTTTTTTATGCTGATAATGGTTACAAATGACAATTATATCTGACTACACTTTCTGTATTTTATAAATGGTCTTTTAAGTAATAATAATATACAAGTACCTTTGTGTAGTCGATGCTTGTCAGTGCTATGTTTTATTGCTATTATTATTCTCACATTTTAAATGGATTGAAAGCAATGTAGTCATAATGTGAGTTTATTAGATTCATTATCTTAAAACATGAAATGACAAAATATCCAGTTTTTCTTTTTTTTTTAAGAACAGGAGAAATGCATAGGAGGATGAAACTCAGAATACCTCCTGCCTGCTTCTTTAACCTGCGTCCCCTCGATCAAGAATAGCTCTTTTAAGGTAGAAAACAGGAGAAGGGGATCGATCCTTCTATTACCGAGGATCTTATGACACTTTATAAGCTTAAGAAAAAGAAGATGAAAGAAGAAGAAAAAAAAGGAAGCTTCCTTTTTTTTATGTTGAGGTTTTAAGAAGTAAATGATTATCACTAAAATGGTGGTCTTTTTTAGGATGCATTGCTTTACTAAGACAGAAAAAAACCCATTTATTTGTAATGAGCATCAATGTCATTCAAATACAATACATAATAATAAAGTGCCATTTTATTAAATGATAATAAAACGATGTATATATTTATAGCATGAAAACTTTATAATAATAATCTAGTGATTTGGAAAATCGCGAGAGAGAGAGAAAGAGAGAGAAAAAAAAGATGTGTCAAATAAAAACAAAGTGAAAATGAGTACGCTGCAAACTAATAGAAAAAGGAGACGGGCACCGTCCAGGCACTTTCCTAAAAAAGACAACTCCTTTTTGCTGAATAGACTGCCTTGTTTAAAATAACCTGCCTTCGGGCTATAACTATCATTTCACAAAGAAATAACAAGTGAAAATGATCTTTTTGACAGTAACATATGTTTACAGACAAATGATAATAATAGTATTGTATGATTAGATGTAAATCGACTAGTCCTTTCTTCAATTTGATAAACTAAAGTTTATTGTAAACAATTAAGCAAAATATATTTCAAAGCAGGTTTTTTTTTTGCCTTCAAATAGACTGTAGATAAATAAAGTAAGAAAAAGAGCTCCTTAACTTTATTTTGTTCTTATATAAATACGGTACAAGTTTTTTTTTTTTCTATTTTTTTTTCTTCTTCTTTTATTTTCAAAGAATAATAATGGGGAATGCTATTGGTAAATCATTTGGTAAACTCTTTGGTTTAAAAGAAGTAAGAATATTGATGCTGGGACTGGATGCAGCAGGAAAGACAAGTGAGTACACTACATATATGATGAATTAGAATTTTACTTATTTTTACCTCTCTATAATAAGCTATTCTATTTAAACTGAAATTGAGCCGATCGATCACAACGATCCCAACTGTAGGATTTAATGTGGAATCAGTCACTTATAAAAATATAAAGTTTAATGTCTGGGTAAAGTAATTATTATTATTGTTTATATCACAATACTAAATAAAAAAGTAAATTAAAGGATGTTGGAGGTCAAGACAAGATCCGAAATCTTTGGAGGCACTATTATACAGGCACTCAAGGTCTTATCTTTGTGGTTGATAGCCAAGACAAGGAACGTATAGAAGAGGCCAAGCATGAATTTCAGCGCATCATCTCGGACCGAGAGATGAAAGACTGTCTGATCTTGATCTTTGCAAACAAGCAGGATCTCCCAAATGCTGTATCACCTTCCCAGATCACAGATATGTTTGGTCTCAACAGGATACAGAGTCGAGATTGGTTTGTTCAACCGTCATGTGCTACTACAGGAGAAGGTCTTTTGGAGGGCTTAAATTGGCTAAGTCATAATTTAAAAAATCCTTCGCCTGTCAAGTCAAATTATTAGAATAAATATATTTATTTAATTTTTGTTATTATTGTAAATACCAAAAAAAAAAAAGGTGTATTTGTTGTTTAAACCATGTCATTTTCAAAGGAGATGCCCAATTTGGATTTTATTATTAGAAATGCACGCAAAAAAGTTTAAATCATTCTACATTTACAAGATACTTAAAATCATTCCTTGATAATTCCTAATTATACACAAGATACTTGGATATACCATAATTCATCAATTATTGATGGCCCTATTCCATCCTATTTTTTATTACAATTATTCAACGGTATCGCTTGGTTTATCAGGAAACGGTCCTGGTGCTTCGATCTATGAGAGAGAGAAAAAATATTAGATACATCGATATACATGTTATCAAGGTAATATATTTACCTCCTTGGGTCTTCTAACATATTCATCGTATAGCGTTGATTCCTTGAAAGGTCTCTTTCCTAATAGGTTCTCCATATCTTCTCTTGTAATGACTTCCTTCTTTAAAAGCAATTGCGCCACCTTTTCAATATCCGACTTCTTTTCCGTCAAGAGCTTGATTGTACGTTCAAGAGCAAAATTGACAATCTTTCGTGCTTCATCATCGATCAATGTACCAGTTTCTTCAGAGAAAGGCTTTTGGAACTGCTGCTCGGTCTGAGGATCGGTGAAGGAGACTGGACCCACCTTTTCATTCATACCATAGGCTGTGACCTGAGAATAGGCCATCTTGGTCACCTTTGACAAGTCATCTTGGGCTCCTGTTGTGATGGATTCAAAAAATATTTGTTCGGAGACTCGGCCACCAAGTGCCATACACATACGATCCAATAATTGCTTTTTAGAATAAAGATATTGGTCCTTTGGTAAATATTGTGCGTAACCCAAAGCAGCAGAACCGCGAGGAATAACAGACACTTTCAATAGAGGATCAGCATGTTTCAAGAACCAACCAGCGACAGCATGACCGGCCTCGTGGTAAGCAACGGTTTTCTTTTCCTCAGGCGACAAAACCCTGGACTTCTTTTCAAGACCAGCAATGACACGTTCAATGGCGTCTTCAAAGTCCGATTCCTCAACACCCTCCTTCATGCGACGGGCTGCAATCAGAGCTGCTTCGTTACAGACATTGTGAATATCAGCACCAGCAAAACCAGGTGTCAATGCAGCCAATTTACGAGAGAGGGGCTCCTTGTCAACGGCAGTTCGAATCGGCTTGAGATGGACTTGGAAAATCTGGGCACGACCGCTGATGTCGGGGCGATCAATGGTGATATGGCGATCAAAACGGCCTGGTCGAAGTAGTGCAGGATCGAGCACATCGGCACGGTTGGTGCCCGCCAAAACAACCACATGCTGGTTGGAGTCAAAGCCGTCCATTTCCACCAATAATTGATTCAGTGTACTCTCACGCTCATCGTTTCCTCCCATCATACCACCTTTCCCGCGTGCTTTTCCAATCGCGTCAATTTCATCAATGAAGATAATACATGGTGTGTTCTTCTTTGCAGTGGCAAACAGATCACGAACACGAGAGGGCCCAACACCAACAAACATTTCGACAAATTCTGAACCCGAGACGCTATAGAAGGGCACACCTGCTTCGCCCGCAGTGGCCTTTGCAAAAAGCGTCTTACCCGTACCAGGAGGGCCCGAGAGAATACATCCCTTGGGGATGGTGGCGCCCAATTTCTCATAGGCCTCAGGGTGCTTCAAAAACTTTACAAATTCCATAATCTCCACCTTGGCTTCATCGGCGCCCGCCACATCCTTAAAGGTAACCTTGACCTTATCTTCCTGATTAAACATCTTGGCCTTGCTCTTACCAATACCAAAAATACCACCTCCCTGGCCTCCAGGACCTTTCTTTGTCATGTAATAAAGCACGCCAACGATAAGCAGCGTGGGTGCAAAGTGCAGCAGCGTCTGTCCAATACTCACAATGTCACGATAGGCAACCGGGATACGTTCGCTGGGAGGGATCCCCAGCTCCTTTTGTGCATTATCCAGCTGGTGCTCAAACGAGTCGACCGATCCAATAGTAAAGTAGAACACGCTTCCTGGTGATATGCCAAGCGAGTTGCTTTCCGATCGGAGGTAGACCCGCACGCGATTACGATTGATCACTTCGAGTTTGTCGACGAGGCCCTTGTCGAGTAATTGGCTACGGAATGCCTGCCAGGTGAGTTCTCTTGCATTCTCGCTGGGTGAGGTTGCTTTGTAGAGGAAATAGGTGGTGGCCGCTGCTCCCAAAACGAGGTTGACATTGGGCACTTCAGGTTGTTTGGGGTCGTTTGGCGTTTTGTTGTTAGGCGTTGAATTATTTTGCTGTGGCTTTTTTTGTTGCTGTTTCCCAAAGAACCCTTCAAATCCTTTTTTAAACTGCTCGCTGTTGTTGGGTTTGGGCGTGTTATAAAACCGTGTACAGGATCTTAGGCTTGTGCGAACACTTGCTCTTGCCAAACCATTTCTTGTACTTAGGCCAATACGTAGCATTTGTTTATTTATTTAAAATACAAAAGAATAAAGTTGTGAGAGTGAGTGAGAGAAGAAAAACAATCGGAACACCGGACATTTATTTTTTCAAACACCTCATGTTCCACGACAATGCAAGTAGATGGAGAGAATATTGTAATACATATTTTTTTAATATACATGATTGATGTCGTCTTTTTATTTATTTATGTCAAAGTTGAACTACTGTGAACAATGAAGTGATGAATAAAATAAAGATAAAAAAACATACAAATGGCTACGTGCTATGTTCAAAAGTATTTTAGTTATGAGTGTTGACATGCTTGAGGACAGCTGCTGCCCTCCAGCTGAATACATTTGTTAATTCATCAAGATACATTGTAAGCTTGCGAGGTGTGTTTGGCACATCAATAGTGGCGTCAAGTTTTCTGTACATAATACCTCCATGCTCAGTAAGGCGTTCAAGAGAAATATAATGGCCTATTACAGAAAAATGGAATTTAGTACAGAATAAAAGCTATCAAATAAAACGTAGTATTACCATAGCAGCGCATGTAAAACATTGTTTTGCTATTGGAATGAGTCATGGCCGTTTGCATTGAGCTATAAAGCTTTCCAATATCTCTAGTGTTCATGTTGAGCGAGGTCTTGTCATTTATACCTCCGGAGAACTCAATGAAGACTGGTGGACTTCCGCAGGTGTTATCCACCACAGTTTCTTGAAGAAGGGCGAAACAATTACTGCTGCTAGATACCGTAAGGAAATAGAAGGTATGGCAGCAAAACTGAAGATAAAGCAGCCAGAATTGAAGGGTAGAAATGGTCCAATCTTACTTCACAACAATGCAAGACCACACACTGCACAACCGAAGCACAGGTCAAAAAAGTCTTCAGAGTTCATCAGGGATGGTGCCAGCAGTTTTTGTGAAGCCGGCATGAAAAAAACTACCAGAAAAATGGAAACAATGTGTAGAATCGAGTGGCTCTTATTTTTAACAAAAATGTTGATTTTTCATGAAGTTATAACGTTTTAAAGATTTATGTAATTTTCCAATTTATTTCGGTCCGACCTGATATAATTGGATGAATTAGTTGGATGTAAATACAAAAAAAAATCAAGTATTCTTTTGCCTGCTACGTACAAGTATCGGAAAGTCACTTCAATAAATGTAGCCTCTTGATTGATAATTGGATCAAAGTCTTGTTGAAGCCCAACACTATGCAGCTTGTTTTTCAGTGTTTGTACCGATAAGGGGTGTCTTTCAGTGCAGTGATCATGTCTTGAGCAGAACGAGCCAAGCTGACTGGAGCATTGTAGGTTGCACCAAGAATTGTGTTAAATTGGTTTGTAGTTGTTTCACCTTTTAATATATCAAGAGTTGTGCTTGGAGACAAGTCGACTATTTGAAGTTTTCCCACAATATTTAATTAACATCATTAGCTTTATGAAGAGTGTTGATGCTAACAAGTACTTACACATCAGACGCAAGTTTAGAAAACTGTTCAGCCACATGATCAATGCCTGTCAGATCCCTTTCATATTCTTCTTGCGAACCGCTTGAAGACTGCTCATCAATATTTTCAATGACTGTCTTCTCGTTTTCATTCTGTTCTTCCGAACCGCTTGATGATTTATCACCATTACGTGCCTAAATAAAAGGAAGCAAATGGATGACTTGAGTTGATTGTTCTGGTAGGTATTGGAGTATAAAAGTATCACAAACCTCTTTAATGATTCTTCGGATTTCATCATTAGTGATATCACTCAGTATCATTACCGTTTCCTCATTTTTCTTTTTCATCTGGTCATGTAGTATCTTTGCTACGCTTGCCACTCTTATGAGTTTGTCTGTTTGACCTATTGTCAATTTAGAAAGAAGTTCTGCGTAATGGTGATTGGTAGCCAATTCGGAACCGCGGAAAACGCCTGCGAAGCTGAAGTAATTAAGGCTAGGTACAGGTTGATTTAATACGCTGTCCAACCAAGGCTTATACTCGTAATTTGCAACAAGGCCCGAACCCCTCGTCTTTACTGGCTTCTTTGTTTTAGGCCATTTGTGAGGTTTTTTATTAATGAGAAAGAAAGAAAAGTGTCAAAAAATTGAAATGCATTTTTTATTTCATTCAAGAAGGATTGTGGTTTTATCATTCGCTGTGTTAGTACTATACGCTCTTTTTTACCTCAAATAATAATAACGATAAACTAGAATGTTGTCAATCCCATATTTAAGCTTCAAATGATCATAATATTACATCACTGATTGATAGAAAATGAGCATACTTCCAATAGAGCATGTTGTTGCCGTTTACAAAAGAGGTAACTGTTCATTAATAGTAAGGAGAGAACGATGATTTGATTGTTATTTATCAAAGAAAAGATCACGTGGATCATTTTGATTGTGCAGGGTAAATAATAAAGAAGGAGAAAATTGTTTTTATTTATCTCTCTCTCTTTCTCTCTTTCTCACTTTCTTCACAATGTTCAACAAAAAACGCATTTCTTTACTCCCAGTGGGAGTAGTATCAGTTATCGCAAAATATGGTAAGTTATCTTTGGTAATGCACACTCATGGTTATACTTACTTTATTCTTAAGTATTATCAATAGTTAATCATTATTCTTCATGGTACAGCTCTTTTATTTGCTACAACAATGAAAATGGCTTCATGAATGGAAATCAACAGGACATCACTCTATCTGAACTCATGTCACTTTGGCACTTTGAAAAAGGTAAGAACAATATCATGCTCATGTTATACCTTTATTTTTTTTTAACAACGTCACTCTAATTAATATTAGTCGTGAATAGTGTCGTGCATGTAAAGGTATCCTTTTTTTAGGACCAAGAGGTGAACAATATCTTTAAATGTCCTGATCCCAACAGGTACATGCCTTACTATATCATGGCCAATGACGGCTGGGTATTTACAACAACAAAGATGGCGTTCATGAGCCTGAAAAATGACCACAGTGGATACCTTCACGTAAAGCTTTTAACAAAAACTGCTAAAAAGGGTTCATACGACACAGTCAGATTAAACCGTTTGGTATTCCAGACTTTTTTCGGAGGCCTTACCAAAGATATCCAAGTTGATCATATAAATGGTGATGGTTTAGATGATGACATGAATAACCTGCAGCCAATGTCAAAAGAACAAAATCTGAGAAAGGTCTATAAGCATGGTGAAAGAAAAACCCCACGCCTGCCAAACCTTTGCTTTAAACCGGAAGCTCATGCATGTGATAAGAAGCCTTCATCATGGATCGACTTGGACTATCCTCACGCTGGCTATCAGCTTTCGATCTTTAGTAATATGAGAAGAAGAGGTGACACAGAGCTCCTATCTATCACTAATAATAATTTTATTTTATTTTGCTTAATGAGTACAAAAGCACCCAGCATCAATAGCTTGTATGTTTTATATTAATAAATGTAGTTATGAGCACTCCAATCTATTTTTTTTTTCAATTATTACACATTACACATATTTCATTTTAATACGTCCAGATAGCTTGAACCTATTGCTTCTCTCCAATACTACACTCTCTTTCAATTTCATATAAAATAAAAGAATTAATATTATTTTGATATAGCAAATTATGTATTATAAATGCGATGGACTCTATTTTACAATTTGTAAGTTGTTTATTTCATATATTAAATAATCAATAGTCATCATAAAGTAAAAATTACAAAATCAAATGGGATACGAATTTGAAGCTGGGGAAGCTTATTAAAATTTTTAATGCATGAAAAGCATACCAGAGCCTTCATAAACAGCGGCAATCTTCTGAATAGCATTAATGTAGGCAGCAGTTCTAAAATCAACCTTTTTAAGCTCAGCTGTTTGTCTCGTCTCCTGACAGGCTTGAATCATAGTGTCCTCCAAGCCAGAATAAATAAGATCAGCTTCTTCAGCACCATGGACAATCGCCTTGCGTTCAGCTTCAGTCAAGGCACGGCCTGCATTTTCTTCGACCAAGGCAACAACCTTTGAACGGGCGCGTTCATCCCATTTCTTGTTCATACGACCAAAACGAACATGGGATAAATTCTTCAACCATTCAAAGTAAGAGACGGTCACACCACCTGCGTTCAAAAGTAAATCGGGAATGACAACTTTTCCATTTGCCTCAAGGGCTTCATGTGCACCTGGTGTTAATGGTCCGTTAGCAGCTTCACCGATGATCTTGGCCTTGATGTTGGCGGCATTACGTAAACCAATCTGACGTTCAAGTGCAGCAGGAATCAAAACATCACAGTCGGTCTCCAAGATACGCGTGGAAACGTCATAGATGGTGGATGAATTAGAATAACCCTTAAATGTGTTGTGTGTACGGTAGAATTTAAATGCATCTTCAACGTTTAATCCTCCCGCGTCATAAATAGCACAGTCTCTTTCACCGATACCAACAATCTTGGCACTAAAAAGCAAAAAAGAGTTTTCATTAATATTTACATACTTAAAACATCAACATAGCACATGAAGCTACTTTACCCATTTTCCTGAAAGAATTTGGCTGCATGATAACCAACATTACCAAAACCTTGAACTACCACTCTGGTATCTTCTATCTTTCCACTTAAACCTGTCTTCTTCTGAACTTCTGGATAACCCAGGAATTCACGGATACCGTAATAAACACCTAAACCCGTCGCTTCGGTTCTACCACGAACACCTCCTTGAGATAATGGCTTACCCGTGACGCAACCGGCGGAATTGACATCACCAATGTTGAATTGGGCATAGGTATCTTGAATCCATGCCATTTCTCTAGGTCCAGTACCAACATCAGGTGCAGGTACATCCAAGCCTTAATGTAAATAAAAGATTTTTTTTTGTTTTTTTTTAGAAGAAACGCCATTATGTTTTTTTGTTTTTGCTTTAATACCTGGGCCAATGAATTTCTTTTGGCATAACTCCATAGTATAACGACGAGTAATTCTTTCTAATTGCTCCACGCTATACTTTGAGGGGTCTATCTTGATACCACCCTTGGCGCCTCCAACTAGAAACCCCGCATTAAGAAATGACAACAAATATCTCAATATAGCTACTCTACTTACATGGAACATCAACAACAGCACACTTATAAGTCATTAGAGAAGCCAAAGCTATATAAACAAGAGTTTAGAGATAAGTGGTCAGCTGATATGGCACTGTGGTTCACTTTACCTTCAACTTCTTGTAGATCTACCTCTTCTGAAAAACGAATACCGCCTTTCACAGGTAATCTGTGACGGGAATGCTGAGCACGATAGCCTTTTAAATTTTGTTTACAAAGTTTTAGTTCATTTATTCTATATTTGGACTAATTTTCTCACGATCTTTTTCCCATAACACTTTACCTTCAATGACTTCATATTTTCCATTTTCACATTCAATGGGGAAAGTGACACGAAGTACACTGTCAACGGCGCGTAAATGGGCCAAGGTATGAGGTTGGACTTCACTTAAATTTGCAGCACTGTCATAGTACTTTTCAACAGACTGCAAGAAAGTGGGTTCATCAGGGTTACAGGCAACTTGGGTAGCAGCTAATTATATAAATTTAGTACCCGTGATTGTTTTTCTCTTTTTTTTACTATTATTTCACTTTACAGGTTGTTAGGAATCTGGGTTGAAGGAACAAGCGATGCTGCTGTGTTCTACATTTATCTCATTATTCTTATATTCATTATATAGTATTCAAGTATGACTTACGCTAATCTTCTCAAAAGGTAGGGTCTCAAAAGGTAGGGCATTCTAGTATAATAAAAACAAGTTAAAAGAGAAACGAAAAAGAAAAAAGAAAATAATAAATAATTTTATAGAGTGTATTCGGATAAAAAAAAAGGATATTGCGAAAGTAAGCATATGCGTGACCCCTCCTTTTCTTCATTTGTTTTGTGAGAAAAGTCGTTTAAAAACCAGCTTTCTAACAAACAAAAAAAAAAATGAAACAAATTTCAGTAACAGTTTTCTGCTTGCATGAACCGACCGTGAGAAATATTACTTGCATGTCTAGATTCTTTTTTTCTTTCTTTATTTTATTTGTTGTTAACCATTTTATATAAAATAATATGATATATGAACACAAGCGCCTTTTTTCACTTTCTATTAAGTAAAAATAAAAACAAATTATACCTCATTTATCTTTATCCCTTTTTTCGGAACTTCACGAAAGGGATCGTGATGACAGGAATATCTTTCACCCATTTTGGTGTCCAATATTGTCATGGATAAATCTGTCAACTATTTAAAAAAGACAACTTTGAATAAATAAGGGAAATAATAGAGTTTTAGCCACGTTTTAAGAATAAAGCTCAATAAAACATCATAATGATTATCCATCATTTCCCTTGAGCGAAAATATTTTCCCTATTGCCATCCCGTCACAGTAATCAAGTTTACCCTGCTTTAATTAATAGCACTGAACGATGTCTATTTCCAAGAGGAGTTGAAAGCCAACAGGATTTCCGTTTCAAAATAGTTCACTTTACTAAAGTTCCGATAATTAAGTACTTGCAAGATCGTCTTTATTTTTGAAAATACACTTTTAAATTTTGTAATTTTAGAAAAAGGCTCAAGACCAATATCACTCTTTTGTTTCAATTAGAAAAATATATATTATCAAAAGTCTTATCTAAATATTACGTATAAGGTATTTATATGACAACTAAAAGTCTTATACGTAAAATAACAACAATAATAAACCAGAGTCTATAAATAAAATAAAAACATTAGATACGCTGCTGATCTCTGTGCATGAAAAGTAAAATTTCTATATGAACATAATATAAAAAGATGAAGCCGGTTTCCTTTGTTTTAACAGAGATATTTAAAGAAGACTTAATAGTGGGTTATATGGTCAACCACTAGTTGTTATTTTTAGTCTTATTGAAAATATTTAAGATGAAAATATATGATAATTATAATGGTCCGTTCAAGTAATATTATATATAATGATTAGCGTAACGTTACATTTATTACTATGATATAAATTCGGCGTCATTTAGATGGCATATGTACTTCATGCCACAAGATAACCAGATTTATATATATCAAGACTAATACTCGGCCATTTTTGCACGCCAATTCACTTTCTTGGAGTCCATTTTTTTAACGTAACTTAACAAAGATAACCCTTCTTAACAATCCATATTTATCCGTAACGATGACAAACACCTATTAAAAACTAGTGCAGTAGTCTTTACTGATAATACCCCATTTGGACCATTTTTATAATGTGGGGTATTTTGACAGGGCATATTATACAAAGTAAATCACATACAGTTGTTATATTCTTCGAGAATGTTGAATATTGAGGGTACTAGTTGCTCTTATTTGCCATTTGAATAACGATATAAAGGACTGTATTTGACGCCATTGCACTACGACTCCATGCCATATTACACTTTTTACAATTGTATTTTCTATTGATAATAACTTTTTGTAATCCTAGCCGTACTTTTATGATTAAAAATAGATTAGATGCTTCAACACTTAACCTCATTGATATAAATAAAAATGATTACAAAACATAGAAGAATAGAAGAATGTGTTAAGTAAATACATAATAGATCGTCAAGCTGGTAACATTTATTATTGCAGAATACACAAAGTCGTCCTAGAATAAGCCATTATCTTAATTAACATAAGGATTATTAGCAAAATATATATATATATATAAATATAGTACCATGTTCTCTATCAACATATCGACTTTATCACATAAATAAATTCCAAATCAAATCTTATTAGAGAACCATGCACCAATCCTACAAGTACACTGCACCTTTCAAATTTATATATATCCCCTTATAATGCAGTAGTACTTTAATATATTCACATTTAAGAGGATGATCTAAACTCCTTGGCTTTGACCCATTTTTACAAAGTCGATGTGGTTTTAATGAGGTTTTTCACGTAAATGTTCCATTTTTTATGAGGCTTAGTGTAATATTTTCAGAAATTCTTGTTGCTTTTTCATAAAATTAAGGTGATCTTTATATAATACGATATACAAAAAAAGGTCATCCTACTTTCTGTTCTTTTAATAAAATAATCCGTTTGTGGCATTTCAAGATATTATATACTTTATTTTGCTTATTAAAGAGCCTTGAAATAATAAACGCTACAGTTTAATTAGTCAGCTATATCTTTCTGATTTAAATACGTAAAATGCACCCAACCTCTTAAATATTATTGAACAAATTCAAGCAATCATAATATCAAAATTGTAACCTTTTAGCTTTGAGTATCATTTAGAAGAGACATATTACATAATATATCGTCATATTTTTAATGAAACTAATAAGATACCTATTTTTATCTTTATGACATCGCCAAGAGGAATACTTGAAAAGTCATATATTAATATATATCATAGGTTTTTTATCGTCACTGGTTTATTATCCATTTCAAGAATTCGTTTCGGTGATATGTCTTACAGATTTATTAGGAAACAAGTTATATACATAATAATACAGAGCAATGGTTTTAAGACTTGCTTCTTTTAAACTGAATGCCAAAAAGAAACGGATGATTCGCAATATGGTAAGAATGAGTAACACCAAGTTACCAACTTTCTCCAACCAATAATACAAAATATGATAGTACAAAAAAAGAAAGAGAGGAAAGATAAAAAAAGAAAAGCAAAGTGAAAAGAGATTACATAAAACAAAAGGTATAAGGAAGAGATCCGAAGGCGGTTTTTTATTGAAAAGGCTATTTGTAAATTGATGTGATACTCTAAAACTGTTCAGACATTTTTGGTAGTCTTCGATCCTCAGAAAGATTAAAAATACCAAAAAAAAAAAGAATGAAATGTTTTTCAATGGGATTTATTGACTCTTTTACCAGGTAGTATCATGATGGAAAATAGCCCAACACTGAATTCTATTAAAAGTATAATTAAATCCAAAAAAGGAGCATTGATGCTAAAACTTTTTTTTGAGTATACTTTATCTGATGTGTAAAACCAGTTTTGTAAATACACCATCTAAAGCTTTGGTGAAAATCTATATGCCCCATATCCACCTTTAAAAAAAAACTCAATATCTCGTGTTTTTTGTTTCATTTTTTAAACTGTACATCTTTTTACATCATTCAACATTCTCAGTTATTTTTTTTTTCATTAAAAGTAACGCGTGTATTCACGGAGACTTTATACAGCTCTATTTTTTCTTCAAAAGGTTCATAAGCTGTAAGCCTCAAGCGGGAATAATAGTCCATTATAATCGCCAATTGTTGTATTATACCGAGATATTTCTGCACAAGAGTAGAGGTGTCTCCTTCTCAAGGAAATCGGCATCCAAATATTATCTGTCAGAATTACCGGGTCAGTTTCGGGTAACGGATCGGTATGTAAGTTGAACTTTAGTGAGTACCCACAAAAAAAGGCATTACTATTCTAATCACTTCATCTTTCTTTTTTTTTCTTTTTTTTCTTAAAAAAAAAAGTAAAGAGATAAAGAAAACGAATCTCTCAAAATAATAATAATAATAATAATAATAATAATAATAATGCAATATATGTTCCAGCGTTAATTGATAACATGTGTAAATACTACTTTTATTTTATTGTTTTCAAATAGCCAAATTTGGACTTAAGTTCCTTTTTGATATTAAAAGAAAGAGGGGTTTTCGTTTTTGCAGTTGCCTCTACGGAATGGGAAAAAAATCATGGGAACTACTTTAACCATGCATTGAGCACGTCTATCTCTCACCTAACTCTATTAATAAATAAAAAGTTGGATATTATATCCTTACCAATTGCCACTGTATGAAGTTAAAGTTGCAATATTTTGTATTAAAGTAAAGCCCATTTTTTTGATAAAAAAAACGTTTTTAATTTCAAATGAAACAGGGTAGACCCTTATACGCGAAGTGTGATTCTTATGCAGAATCTACCACGTATAATAGATATTTCTGGGTTTTATTTTTAATAGCAAGAAGATGTTGATCCCAAAATCTTATCGTAAGCGCGGGTGCATTGACCCCTCTCATTGCTATCTATTGTTCTAGACACATGCCTTTGTACTCCATATTTTCCCTCAGTACTCATTATTATTAGCATATCAACATATTGCCATGATCTCAGTTAAACTATTGAACTCACTACTTATATTAATAGTAACACATTTAAAGGTCATTTACTCTTTAATTGCCCAAGAATCTTTGTCTTAAGTTTTCTGCATACGCGACCTCTTCTTTTTTTTTTTTTTACTGAATCGGAGAGCCTTTTGAAGATCAATCAATAAAAGGCATAGGTTTCGTAAAGGGTCGTGCAAGGTCTCACTATTTTGGCCAATTTAATGAACGACAGAAATAAATATGTATATATAAAGGTGCCAGATAGAATGTCAAACGAATATTATATCAAATCATTTCATACTACTTCATTTCATCTGAACGCAGGTCGTCCTCATTCATCTTTTTCTACTTATCCATTGAACATGCAGACTCGTTTCCTTTCCGTTATTTTTGTTGCCGTTGCTCTCTTGGCTACCATTGCTATTACTGCTCCTGCCGATGTCGCTGGCGACAAGTTAGTGTTGAAGAGATCTCACACTTACAAGGGTACTGCTACTTGGTATAAGGTAATTATAGAAAATCCTTTAATTAGTTTTGTGATAACAAAAAACTTACAAACTTTTTTTATAAGCCTAAGAGCGAGGGTGGACCTCACGGTAGTTGTGGAGGTGTAAAAATCGATAATGATTCTGAAATTGTTGCATTGAATCACAAGCAATATGGTGATATGGATGATGAATCCAAGTGGTGCGGTAAGAAGATCAAGATTACTGGTCCTAAGGGTACTACAAAGGCTAAGATCATGGATGTTTGTCCTGAATGTAAGAGCGGAGATCTCGATCTCACTCCTGTATTGTTCAAGAAGATTGTCGGTGATATGGATATCGGTGAAGCTGATATTGAATGGGAACTTATTTAAAGTGACAAAATAATTCAATAAAGTTTTCATTTAGCATCGCTAAATTTTTGCACTTAATTACTCTGAAACATGCCCCATTGATCTTAATATTTATTTATTTTTCTTTCATTCTCATGTTATTCAACTTAGCTAATTTTATTGAGCTATCAATAACATACATATTTATAATTTTAAAGCATTTAGTTTAAGCCACCAGTACGTTCTCCTTTTGAAGCGCATACATAGCACCTTTTAAATTTTTTGAAATGATATAGCAAATTAAAGTTTCAAATTAAAGCTAAAAAACATCAACTATTTATAAGACAATGTGTTTATAAGTACATAATAATCTATATTGATTTTATTGATAGCATGATAAAGTTATAAGAGAAATAAGAAAAATAAATACAAGAATCTCATTTGTGAAAAGAGGAAATTAAAAGTATTAAATGAAATTAAAAGGGAGTGGTTAATTTGCGCAAGATTTCTGAGCGAGCATCCTCAGACAAGCCCTGTAAAATCTGTTGGAATCCTGCAAGAACAGCTTCTTGATCTTCCTGAGCGAGGTGCACGATCTTCTCAGAGAGAGCCTCGGTCTTCAACTTACTGATGCGTTGTTCAATAACGCTAGTGCGCTTCTCAAACCATTCAGAAACAACTTGATCATCTTGGTCAAAGTTGCTAGCTTCGTGATCATCCTTGAACCAGTTTTGAACAGTGGAGGTCATTTGAGCACGGGTCATCTCGGGAGCAGCGGCAGCCAACTTGCGGAAAGTGTATTCCTCACAGAGACGACGACGGACACGCCAGTAGAAGTAGGTACGAGCAGTGCGCCATTCCAATGGTTTACGAATAACACCCTTAGCGTGCATACGACCAGTACGGTCATGAAGATCAGCGAATTGAATAGAGATTTGTTGGTAAGCAGGCATCAACAACTGTTCACGTGCGTCAAGTTTCTCTTTAATTTCAGCCTTCTCTTCTTCAGTCTTGCCTTCTTCTTGTAGTTCCTTCTTCAATTGAGCATATTGTGAATCGAGACGTTCCATAGTAGCCAGTAGTTGAGGCTTGCGGTACTTGATTTCAACGATACCTTCAGGTTCCAAAACACCACCTCTTGCCTCTACATCAGCATACATCTCCATCATGTCCTGGTTAATGGTAGGATCGAGCACAACCCATGCTCCGCCTCTAAGTTCACCATTAGGGACAATGTAAACAAAGACAGGTTGCTTGTAGTTGGAAAGAGCATCAACAATCTTGGCACCATACTTAAGAACCTCGTTGTACATATCACGCTGACCACCAGAGAAACCACGCCAGTTGGCAAAGATCATCAAAGGCAATTGTTCACCCTTGTTGAAGTCATTGATAGCTTGAGCAGTCTTGTAAGCAGAGTTAGGGAACCAAACACCACCAGCTTCCATGAAGACCTGTTCAGTAGAATCAGCATTGGCAGGATCTGCGGGAACAATGTTTTCAACAGTACGGGTCTCAACAGACACAACACCCATAGGAATACCACCCAGACGAGCACGACCAACAACAACGGTACGAGCCCAACCACTCAATGTTTCAACAAAAGAGTCTTGATCAAAGAAACCGCTCAGCCACTTACCGTTCTCGCTCTTACCAGCAAGGAAGAGACGAGGATCAGATGGGCCCTTAGGAGGGGTGTATTCAATATCACGATCAACGGGATCAGCACCAAGACGCATAGTGACAGGACCATTGCGGACGCTAGGAACAAATGCGAGCCATTGGCAGATCTTGGAAATACCTTCCAAATCGTTTTCAGCAGTCAAGTGAGAAACACCATTCTTGTACATGATTTGAGTACCACCCAATTGGAGGTTAGAAGTATAGACTTCACGACCAAGAACCTTGTTAAGTGCGGGAGCACCAGTCAAGATAATAGGCTGACCTTCGTTTTGAACAGTACGTTGACCCAAACGGACAAGATAAGCACCAATACCGACGGAACGGCAAGTAACAAGAGTGACAGTGAAAATATCATCATAGGCACGAGAGGTAGCACCAGCAATCAAACCGGAACCACGCAAGTTCTCAACACCAAGACCATCAGTTTGACCAATAACATCAGTGATACGGAAACGAGTTTCACCTTCATCTTGGATTTCCTCGCAAATGACGCTCTTCTCACCTTGCTTAGTGATGTTTTCATAGTCAGCAGGAGTAAGGTAAAGGTAGTTGAAACCAGCAGTAGGGTTAGAAGGTTCCTTCCAAGCAGCCTTGAATTGACCGATCAATTCATCAGCAAGACCAATACGGGCACCAGAGTTGGCAGACAAGTAAACACGAGGGATACCCAATTGACGAGCTAATTCAGAAGCATGGTAGAAGACCATATCTTCAGAAACACCGAAGGAACCAATCTTGAAAGTAATATCATTGGCAATAGCAATGATCTTACGACCACTGGGGTATTCAGGAGTGTGGAGAGTCATAATCCAGGCAACCATACCAACGTTGTTGGTACCAGGAGCACGATCAACTTCTTGAAGGTTGTTATCATCATCAATGACCAACTCCTTGGCTTCAACGAGCTGGCTAGGTTGCTTCAAACCAGGTTGACGCTTGCAAGCAATGCTCCATTGGTTTTGGAGAGATTGGCGGAAAAGCTCAGGGAAGTCATAAACGTAGGTGGTACCCATCAAGTGAGCCTTATAACGGCGAGGCTGGAGCCATTCCTTGGTAGGATAAGGAATAGACAAGGGTTGCATATGCATAGCACCAGGGATCTTGTTGCTAGACTTAAGAACCCAGCCGTTCTTGTCAGTCTTAACTTCTTGGTAAACTTCAACCTTAAGGATGAAACCAGAGACGTTATCAACAGTGAAACGCATAGGAATGATAGGAGCATCAGGGCGCTTGGATTGAACATTGAAACGGATTTCGGCGCCAGTAACACGGAGTTTCCAAAGACGCTTACCATGACGGTCAACAAAGTCCTTGAGAGCAGTTTCAACTTCATCGGCTTCAATAGCAAATGTAGGAATAAAGTTGATGAACAGGTGGTTACAATCAGAGTTCTTGTATTCATGGCTGACAATTTCCAAAGTATCCAAGATATCTGTCAAAAGACGATCACTTTCAGAAATAAGATAATCAGCAGTACGCATAGAGCTCTTCACACGACCAGGGCGGACCAAAGCACGAATGAAGAAACGGCAATCAGAGGGGTTCTCCTTAGCAACAGCATAGTAGACATGCATCTGTCTGTTCTCAATGAAGCAAGGCTTAATATCAAAGTTGGACAAACGAGCCAATTCAAGTTGATAAGCCAAAGCAGGTTCAATGTGACGAATGGTTTCATCTTCTTGGTAGTTGTTTTGCTCACGGAAAGTATAGTAATCAGGCCATTGGTTATCACGGCAAACAACAACGGTGATACGACGGAGATGAGCTTTACGGAAAGCTTCAGCATTAGCAGCGATGATGGCAGAGATCTTGGATCTAGCAGCAGAATCATCTTCATCAGCATTATCATGACGAATAGCAATGTTCAAAATGTTCTCCATACGATCTTCCTTGGGAGGAGCGTTGCGTTGAAGCATGGGGGGAAGAGGCTCTTCTTCGAAAGCAGTCAAAATGCGAGCCATCTCAACCTCAAGATCACCAAGAGAGTTCAAGGCAGTCATAGCACCAGTACGAACAGGTTCTTCTTCGGTCTTGTTCAACAAGAAGGTAAGATCAGAGTAGGAAGCAATACGCTTGTTGGAGTCAATGCTGTTGGCAGTTGTGTTAAGCAAGAACTTCCATGCAACGATATATGGCTTGTGCTCAAGGTTATAAGCAACATCCAAAATCTTGTAAGCATGGTAAGAGCGACGACAGTAGACTTCAATAGCAGCCAAAGAAATATAAGGATCCTCGTGATAGAAGAAATGAGGAAGGACATCAAAAACGTTGAACTTGGTGTCAATCAAATCCTTGAATGTATCGTAGCTAGGAGTACGGTATTCGGTTCCACCGCCATAGACGCTCTCAGTAACTGAGCTCTTCAAGATCTGGTACATCTGGGCTTGGCGTTCTTCAAAGGAAGGCAATTGGCAAAGAATCAAAAGTTCACGAGCCTTGAGGGTAACCTTTTGAGTGTTACGGCTATCGATTTCAGAGAGACGCTTGAGAATAGGAGTGAAGAACTTATCAAGGTTGTTACCATTAGCAGTAGGGCTAACAATATCTAACAACATAAGGACGATGTTGTTCTTGACATTAACCTTGGCATGAGACAAGATGATACTCAAAACCTTATCCAAATCATCCTTGTTTTGGTCTCTGAGAGCCAAAATGACTTCTTCCTCACGTTGCTGACCGCTGAACAAAATTTCGACATCATAGTACAATTCCATCATTTGGACATAAACAGAGTATTCATGTTCCTTAAGACCATTTCTGAAACGTTCAAAGATGCTGGCCAAAGGAGCAACAGAGTTCTTGTAGGCAGTAGCTTCTGATTGGAGGGTGATGTTGTTACGACCATATTCTTCAATAATCTTTTCAAACTCAACAGCAGGGAAAGGAAGCTTGTCGTTATGGTACTTATCAAAAGTTGCATGAAGAGAGCTCTCCAAACGCTGAGGAATACGACCAGAAAGGACAGAGAGAACACCACTCATTTCAGAGTAAGGCAATTCGGGGTTATTCAAAACTTCGGTCAATTCCTTGACAACAGTTTGAGCGAGTGCCTGGTTATCATAACCTTGGAGAATATGAGTGAGGGTTAACTTGGCAGCATTGAAGCGCTGGATAGGCTTATCACCAACGATATGAGGAGCACCAAAGGCAGGGACTTGACCACTGAATGGAAGAGCATGCTTAACACGGCTAGGGTCATCCAAAGACAAGATACCAATAATATCACCAGCTTCCAAAGTGGCACCGGCCTGCTTAATGAATTGAACGTGGCCATCTTCAGTGGCAATCAAAGGCATGTACATTTTCATGACCTATTAAAATAATGGTTTAGTTTACACGTTTTTGTTTTGCTTTTCTTTCTACATACCTCAATTTCAGCATAAGCATCACCAGATTTAACATGGTCACCATTCTCCAACAACAAGTTAACAAGCTTACCAGGGGAAGGGCTTCTGAGTTGGGTAGGGTCATTTTCTTTTTCAAGTAAACAGGTCTTTCCGTCAATCATCAAACGGGTAGCCTGAACCTCATCACGAGAGTAAGTGGTATGAGATTTACCATCAATAGAAATCAAAAGACCACCATCAGATAAATCACGAACACCAACTTGAGTCTTGGTACCGTTCAAATACAAAGTATAGATGCTTGGGGCTGAACGAGTGACAGTGAAGTTGTAACGGATATCTTCATAGATAAACTCAACAGAGAAGACAGTCTTGAGAGTACCCTTGCTAGGAATCTGACCCTTCTCAAGGGATTGCTTATATTGTTGGAAACAAATTTCAGAAGCCATATGAGCCTTGGTAGCAGCACCACAGAAAACGGCCAACATGGTTTCAGGACGTTCAGCAGTCAACTTCTTAGAAATCAACATATCCAACCAACCAGTGTTAATGGTGTTCTCCTCGAAATCAGGAGTTTCTAACAAACGAACGATATATTCGACGGTAGTTCTGAAGACAGCACGGATAGACAATTCCTTGAGGGCAATAACCATGTTCTTACGAGCTTGTTGACGGTTTTCGCCATAAGCGAAAATGTGACCGAATTGAGAATCAGCATATTCGTGAAGACTACCGGCAGAAACAACTGAGAAATAACCCCACACGTTAGTGCTTGATCTGAAGTTAAGTTCTTGCATGGCACCAGATGAAGGCTTGAAACCAGCATCGGGATTTTCAGCAGTGATACGACAAGCAATAACATGACCCTTGGGAACGGGACGACGAGTGCTGGTAAGAGCATCGGGCTGTTCAAAACCAAAATCAATCTCGGAACCACTGTTGGGCTGTACACCATAGAGGACACGGATATCACGGATACGATGAAGAGGGATACCCATAGCAATCTGAAGCTGAGAGGCAGGCAAGTTAACACCAGAGACCATTTCAGTGGTAGGATGCTCAACTTGAAGTCTAGGGTTCAATTCCAAGAAATAGAACTTGTCGTCATGATGACTATAAAGGTATTCGACGGTACCAGCAGATACATAACCGACCAATTTACCAAGTCTTACTGCAGCCTTTTCCATTTGCTCGAAAATATCAGGCTTAGCAATAGTAACAGGGGCTTCTTCGATAATCTTTTGGTGGCGACGCTGAACTGAACAATCTCTGCCGAACAAACTGATGGCATTACCATACTGATCAGCCAAGAGCTGAACTTCCAAATGGCGAGCATTACCAGCGAGCTTCATGATGAAGATGGGAGAACCAGGGATTTCACCTTGGACTTGAGCGAATAACTGAGCAAAGTTGGTGTTGTCCTTAACCATACGAATACCCTTGCCACCACCACCTTCAGAAGCTTTAATCATAACAGGGAAGCCAATCTTCTCGGCAGCGGCTAAACCTTCTTCAGCAGTCTTGATACAAGCCTTGCTGTAAACATCGTCAGGAACGACAACGTGACCTGAGGCATCTGTTTCAGTTTCGGCAATACCGTCACCACTCCAACCCATAGTGGGGACGTCTGCACTTTGAGCAACAATTGTGGAAGAAATCTTGTCACCCAATGAGCGCATAGCGGAGGCGGGAGGACCAATGAATACACAACGGTTCTTAGACTTTGCGAGCATCTCAGGCAAACGAGGGTTCTCTGAGGCGTGACCCCTTTTTTCATGGAAAAAAAAAGAATAAGAATAATGTACAAATAATAACAAGTAAAAAAGACCGAAAAACACATCCATTGTATGTACATGAAATAAAATAAAAATAAATAAACTTACCAACCAGCCCAAACAGCATGTACACCAGTTCTCTCAGCAACATCCACAATCAACTCAACATTGGCGTAGTTGTTATTGTTTGATCCACCAGGAACTTCAACAAAGTTATCGGCAGTACGGATATATTCAGCGTTACCTTCCAAATCCTCAGGTGTTGCCATGACGGTGAACTCGATGGCTCTTTCGTTACCAAAGGTTTCGTAAGCCCATTTACGAACGGAACGAATTTCTTTCATGGCGGCCATACCGTTGTTGGCAATCAAAACTTTGGAAATAACTGTATGACCCTCATGTGCTTGGACAAAGTCCTTGACAGGGCCGGGGGCTGCTGTTTCGATAGAATTGCCACCTAAAACAAGTAATTTAGTGATTTATACTTTACTGTTTGGTATTTTAATTTTACCTAAGAAATGGCTGGGAAGGTTCTTTGACTCGACCATGATGATCCCCCTTATTTTTTTGTTGTTGATAAAAAAAAGAAAAAAGAAACAAAGTAAAAATCGATCAAATTGATTTTTTTTTGTATTTGAACTTCCCCCACTCGCTACCCAAATGGCAGCTGAGATTGAACCTCATCCAATCCAACCAGGATAAAGTCTTAACCCCAACAAGCGGGTACTGGTCAAGATTAAGTATTTGGTTTTGGGGGAAGCATTGTTTTTGGGGTACCCCGCTAAACTTTTCTTTTTCGCTTTTGTACTCTATCTATGAAGATAATGCCCCTTCTTTGTACTTTTTCTTTTTTTTAATATATTTTTATTTTATATAGATATTTTTCCATTTTATTCCATTTCTTTTTTATGCAAACCCAAAAAAAAAAAATTAAAAGTGAACACAAACACAAATAGACTATTTTTGGTACTGTAAATTCATATATTTTTATTTTTTTGATTTAATTATTATGTACACATTACGAGCATAAATATATTATATGTATATATGTTGCTTATCATATATATATATACATCTAAATAAATATATAATATAAAAAACGAAAGAAAGAAATAATAATTTGTTGTGGTTTTTGGTGGGTAATTGGGTGGGGGTGGGATGTTTTCTTAGTTAGAGTATAAACGGGCGCGGGCAAAAGGAAATAGTGAAAAGAGAAAAAATATATATAACGTATTAATAGTTTGGCATGTAGTTTGAATGACCCCAAGTAGAAGGATTAGGTGGTGGTATAGGATAATTATAACTGTTGTAATTCATATTTTTTTCTATCATCTCTCCTTCTTGCTGAGCAACAGCATTTCGCTTATTTTCTCTTTTCTGTTTTCGCCACATTTTA
>VCJI01002824.1:30771-44600 GCA_024139395.1 Backusella morwellensis | reverse complement strand
AAAAAAAAAAATAGCATTAATAAAAAAAATGCATTATTGTTTTAACCAAAAAAATATATGAAGTAATATATATTACTTACGTGTTTTTGCATAGAGACGTGAGCATTTAAGTGATTCAAGGTACCATATGCCTTGGAGCATTCCTGGTAATTGCATTGATAAAGACGCTCTACTTCATGGTATTTACGTCTAGGTCTTTTCTTCTGGTTCAATCCCGGTAATGGCACGAACGAAAATACTTTCTGACTGTTCGAACTATGCATTCCATGAGGGTCCATCATCATTGGATCCATCATACTATGGTGCGAAGTCAAGTGATATTGAGGTGGTTGTGCGCGGTGATAATTATTAAGTGAAGGTGGCGGAGCTTGAAACATTGGCAAGTTGGAAGAAGGCACTGTGGGTGGATGTGTAGGGTAACCTGCTGGCGGTGCCCCCTCTGGTGGCTGCTGCTGTACTAAGTAGTAGTTGTTGGGCACTTCTTGTGATGCCACGTAATTACGTCGTGGTATTTCAGAGGAAGGTACAGTAGGTGGATATACAGGTCTACTACTATCGATACTCTTTCTATAAGGCATTTCGCTAGATGGATAAGGATAGCCAGCGGGGGGAACCTGGCGTTGCTGCTGTTGTGGCGGATGTTGCTGCTGCTGATGGCTTCGTTCACTTACTGGGCTATGATAATAATCTGAATGGGGTTGCATAGTCTGTTGAGCATCCACTTTTGGCGTAACAACATGGCTAACGGGTTGCATGGGTGAGTTGCTACTTTCTATGGTAGCTGAAGGTGGTGGTAAAAGTCGAGAAAGTGGAGGTAATGAAGATGAAGATAAACCAGCCGCTGCCGCCGCTGCTGCTGCTGCTGCCGAGTGAGAAGGCGACATATAGATTTGCTGATTATTAGTTGAATTTACTTGTTGATAATAATTTGAAGATCTTGGATCGTAATAAGCCATATTTGATGTAATATTAGAAGGAGAGTGACTTGGGATCATATAAATATAAGAAGAGGGGAGAAAGCTACTATGATCATTAGAGGTGGTGCATTTTATGTTATAATGTGGAGTGTAAAAAATTAAAGCGAAAAAAAAAGTGGAGGATTTAGCCGTAAAAGGTTTGATCTTTTTTAACATGACATTACACTTAATAAAACGGACGATCCAATAAAGGTGAATTCTGTTTGTAGATCTTTCACCAGTGCTTTTTTAGACTCGTGTAACATGAATTTTAACATTTTTTAGGATGAAATTGTACATCACGTTTTCTTTTTCTGTGTTTCCTCATTTTTTCATTTCACGCCTCCAATAATGTACGTTTTTAATTTTGGAAATTGTGGTTTTTACCTTTTCAATGAGATAGAAAAAAAAAAACAAATAAAGGATACACATGATTTCATTTCCTTCTTTTTTGTTCTTTGTTTTAATATAAAGGAATTAAAGTTACAAAAGCTTTTTTTTGGTTTACAGAAAAGGACAAAAAAGTAGCAATTCTTTTCTTTTCTTGTTAATAAATTGAAAGAAATGATCAAGTAAACAAATAAACCATTTTTTTTTATTTAAGTTGACGCATTTGCCACAACGGGGTGGGTTAACTTGTAAAGAAATAGTAGGTTTTTAAACAGATAACACAAATATACTCAACGGGAAATATAAATACAAAAGCAGAACCCAACTTTACGACTAATGACGAAAGGTGGATTCATTTTGTATTTTAAACTTCAGGGGCATTTTTTTTAAAAAATGACATTGAAATGCCTTTCTTTTTTTAATATTACACAAGGTAGATTGAATTCTTATACCCGAACAAAGAAAGAATGCATATCATAATTTAATTTACTGGATGTGTTACTCCATGCTGTAATATCACTACATACGAATTTATTTGGTAAAAACTTTTTCTATTCGCATATTTTAATAATAATAATAAAAATAAGGACCATCAAAAAAATCAACTTAAAACCAATAAGCAATACTTGTGCGATTTCTATTCCAATAGACTTTATTAATCAAATAAGTAACCAAAGATCATCATTAGATAATTAGTTTTTTGCTTTTTGAAGAATATCTCTATATCTTGATTTCATTTCCAAATACAAACAATAATAATAACACGCACTTTAAACCGATATTTAATTGTATATTTTTTTAGATATACAAAATACCATTCTTTCTATATATTTATACTTCTACGTAGAGGTCAATTTGCTTAATATTAATAACAACAATAGGAACTATAACTCACTACTATCATATTTCAAACACGATTAATTTAATAAAAAGTGCTTTAGCAATATTAGAAAAGAATTAAATCTTTGGATCCTGATTGGATGTATAGTTTATTAAGTGATATGATGCAAATCTTCTGATACTTATACATATTTCAATCAAGCAACTCGTGTTTCTGATTATCGTGTGAAACGAGTCACTATATACTACCAACTATCTTATGACTTAGTAAGGTTTAGTCGCGTAGTAACCATGTTGATGTTTTCTGTTGTTTTTTATTCCTTTTGATGGAGCGTGAGGAATTGATGTAGTTTCGGGAAAAAAGGAAAACAAAAAATGCGTGATGAAGGTGATACATGTCCATTTTTCTTATTCTGCCATTTGGCAATACTCATTGGTTTGCCGAATCATGACTAAACAGTGTGTAAAATCAAATACAGCTTTATCTATTTCATCTTTGCCTATTGTATTGGCCCATTCACCTAAGCATTTGTATAGGAATAGAATCAATAGAAAAGGTTTAATTATTGGCTATTTCTAAAAAGATGACACCAAGAATTTGATAGAGTTTAAGGCCGATCGGTTTGAACAACTAATGATAAATTAACTATTACCATTCTTACTGTTTATTTTAAGGGCTTCTATGATTGGCATTCTCTTATAAACATGTACTAACCTTAACAAGAAAAACATGTATACTTTTTTGCCGCCAATTAGCAAAATTCTAGTCATTTCGAAAGCTATTTAGCAGCCACAGCTAATCGCTGTTACTGATATTAAATGGATATATACATGCATACGTAAAGTTAGGAGGGGTAGAAGTATGATTCATTCGGGATATGATAATACTAACATTTTTATATCCAAGCATTGGCTAATCTCAGCGTTTTGTTTTCGGGATCAGACTATTTTCCAACAACCCCATTAATTGAAGTTTAACCTTGTTTTAATAATAAAATTAACTCTGTTATACCAGGATTAAAAACATAAACGCATATATTATCCATTAAAATAAGCTCTAATGTTTAAATTAAAGGATGTAGATGAATGATAAAAGAATTACAACTTGAGTTCTCTGTTGAAGAGATTCACAAAAAGAGTGCCCCCTTTTCATAAAATGCTGGTTTACATAATTTTGTAACACACATCCAACGTTTCTTTCCTCTTTATAGATTAGGATTTTTAATTATCAGTCCCCTGTTGGAAAAAAGGCCAAAAATCGATGTGGATGATTAGTATTTTTTCATAATAATCCTTGGCTTTGCTTGTAGATCCATCTTTAAAACTCAATTAGGATTAGCTAATCAATAGGTACCTTACTTTATTTAGAGAGTGGTAATGAAAATATACACCCTCCTCTTTTTTTATATATTCAACAGAAAAAAAAAGTAAGCTTAAAAGAAAGAAGATTTTCATTTTAACTGATGCAAACATCATTATATCTTGATATCAGATGGATTAATTTAATTACACAAGTAGTTTGTTATTTTACTTATCTAAATTGTTGATGAATGACGTTGCATCTATGTAACATTGTTCTTGCTTCACTTAATAATGACTCAGATTCCTTTTGAGTATATTTGTAGTGTGCCAGGCTCATAAAACAGTAAAAGAAGAAAGGAGTTTCAATCATGAAGATAATATCGGTTCATCATTCACCCTTTTGACAATTATTAAAATGTGACATGTAAAAGTCAATTTTTGGTTCCTTTTCTTTTAAAATAGCTTGATTTAACTTTTTTATTATTATTTTCATTTTCTTTTGAATGTATTTATGTATGAAATCTATATGATGTAATGAAACAAGAATAAAAAATGTGCAGAGTAAAAAGAAGATGTATACATGTGGGGCTGTTTGTTCAAACTTGGCTTGTGCCACAAGGCAGCCCGATTAAATAAATAAAGTAGAAGAAACAAATAAAAGAGGGGGAAATGATGAATGAGTTGAATTAGAATATTGACAACAAAACGCTAATCTGGGGTAGCTGGTGGGGTATTTAGCTGTTGTTCGGGTCTTCCAAGTACCGTTGGTGGAGGAATGGGATCATCTTTACTTAATGGGGGTGAAACAGGCAAATGTGCAACAACAAAAGAATTAGTCCCATTTGGTGAATCACGGGTATCGTCTAAAGAAGGCAGAGAAGCCAAACTCTGCGCAACCAGTTCATCATTTACATTCAATAGTGTTTGAAGATAATCAGGGGAAGGGTCAGTTGTATTCACAGACTGCATTAAATGACTTAAGTTGGGAACTTGGGAAGAACCATTATTATTGCTCTTACTATTTTTAATGAGTTTATTGTTTGTCATGGGTGCCTGATAAAATGAATCTTTCAGCCAACCGATGCCTGCCCCACTAAAAATAACCACAAGGCGTGTAAGTAACAAGCACTAATTTTTTAGTTTAAAAAAATAGAAAAATAGAAAATAATATATATATATAAAGTAAAAATAGACTTGCTATATACTTTTTGTCTTTTTCTGTACCTTTCTTCCCATTCCTCCCCCATTCGTTGCATTACGAGTTCAAGGCTTTCTCTTTGTCGCTCTAAAGCTTCCAAACTTTCGTCATATCTCGAAAGTGTGTCGTCCATAGATTATTTTGTTATTGTAAAAATGGGATGTTGTTTGGTTTGGTTTGAAAATAATGGTAAAAAGTGGAAGAAAAGCAAATAGAGAAGAGAGATAAAGGATTAAAGGTGATAGTTACAATAAAATGAAAAGAAGAGGTGCACGCCGATGAAGAAAAGCTTTTTTTTAATTTTTATTTTATTTTGGAAATATCCAAATTGTTCTATCTGGAACCCTTTTTGTATATTTCATTACCACGCCATTCTTAATGTTGACTTTCTGCTATCTTACTTTTGCTTTTAATAAAACACTTTAGAAAATTCTATCCATCATTTTTTTTCATAGAATTGGTATTTTTTAAAAATTAAACGGTCTAAAAGACGTTTATCATGGAAAAAAATGAAAGAAAGGAAACGCATCCAGTTCTCTGGTTTACTCTTCCTTATTCGTGTTGTATTGTGAGAGGCGAGTGGATCCAATCATCATCTTGCGGCGTTTTTATTTTTATCCAACAGCCATGTTGATCGATCACAAACCGCAGAACAACAACATTTGTGAGTTGTAGCTGTATAGTCGATAGCAATCTTATAAAGAGGATAGGTTTGTAAACTATATTGATCGATTATTCAATTGAATACATGGATACAATAAAAAGCATTTTATATAATTAGTTAGCTTGGCATGAAAATGGTGTCGTCTGAATGAAACAGCCAAAAATAGGCTAAATAAATACTTCTTTATGTCAATATCACATCAGTGTTAATTACTACCAATGACATTCCGAGAATCTTGGTTCGTATACACTGAAATTTAAATAAATATATAAATATAGATACAAGAATAAAATATACGCTGCAAGACTTATATATACGTATACTCCATTACCATTGTTAAAAATAGAATAGACATAATGTTATATTCCGCAATAATAAATACTAGAATTGAGTGACGATCACAAGCCAAAGTTTTTCCATATAGCCGTACTATTTAAGTTTCCTATCTCATTGGAGTACCTGTATAACAGTTGATTGACAAATAGCTTTTTAACATAGCTTATTGCTTTATTTATTTTTTTACTTTAGTTCTAGATTTACAAAGTAAAAAGACCAGGGTGATAATAATCGAAGAGCAAAAGCTTAACGGATACAGTGCCTAAATGAAAGTCTAAACCATGATCTTATTGTTGATGGTTCGACTACAATCACCATTAGTAATGGTAAATTAGGTTAGACTCTAAACTCGCATTTTTTTCTTTGTCAAAGTGTCACACACATTTTGATTTTTGTCTGTTTCCTTATCCCAAATGCCAAAAGCATAAATATTTTATTATTAAAAATAAAAACAGAATAGTTAATAAAGAAAATAATAGGCTGATATACTCCTAATATCATTTAATCAATATTGAAAATCCATACATTTGTGTGTGAGTCAAGCTTTAAGCTCCAAGCCCACACTTTGAAACTTTTCTCATTAGGTATGCCTTAAAACACTAATTGGTCATAATAGAGTTCAAGCTTGAGAGAAACATAAAAAAAAAAATTTTTTTTGTATTGTATTGAGAGAAACATAAAAAATGCTTTTTGTTTTTTTGTTTTTGCGTTTGGAATAACGCCTTAAAGTAAACAAGACAAACTTTATCTTACAAACAAAAATAATAATAGCAAAGAAAACGGATAAGTATAAAATATAGATAAACCATGGAATCGCTCATGGTTAAATAGTATGCTTTGAACAAAAAACCTTAATCCATACAAGAGAACATCATTGACCGCTTACGAGAAAAAAAAATACTCATTACTACGATCGTAGGTTTTTAACTATTTACCATTTGAAAAAAGAATGCGTAGATTTGTTTTATTTTATTTTTTTCTTTGTTTATTTGTTACTTTAATTCCAATATTAAAAAAAGACAAAAAGGCGTAAAATGAGATGACAAGATCCCCTAAACACACGTTTCATGATATGGAATCTCCGATCGTTGTACATAAAGTTCACACCAAACAAGCTTTTTCTTTTTGTCAATGTCCTCGGAATCAACCTTTGTGGTCATTCATAAATTCTGCTTTAAATGATATTCTAGTGTCATTGGCTTTTTCTTTTTTTCTTTTTGATAAAAACCAGACCAAGAAAAGAAAGAGATGGTGTTATTAAATACAAAGATTCAGTAGTCGATGTAAAGAAAAAAAAATGGCAACAATCGTATTGTTTTACAAGGTAACCCGACTTTTGTTTCCATATGCTTTCAACACGAAAGCTAAAACCGCAAAACACCCTTTTTTCCAAAAAAAAACAAAAACAAAAAAACACAAACACCACCATGGATGTAAACATTTGTTTTCAACCATAATAAATAGAAACCAGTGTAGCAGTTCTTTTTTACAAAGCAAATAAGCTTTAGCCTTTTTCTTCTGAAGTTGCGAAAAGGAAAAACCAATTAATTAGGGAAAATAAATAAAACCCCAGAATGGGGTTGGTTATTAAAATAGAGCTGATTGTAAACAAGATTGAAAACTCAAAATCTTCAAAAAAAAAAAGAAGCGGATTACATGCTCGAAAATATAATGAGAATTTTATTTGTAATAAACATAAAAATAAGATTAAGAAAAAAAAAAGAAATTATGTGTATAGAGGGATTTACTCCTGCTCGCTAGTAGCAAGCAAAGTCTTTAAAAAGTCGCATCTTCGTTCCAGCATGCCCAAAAAGCCATGCATCTGATCACGGTTCATTTGTAATAAGAGCGATACAAAACGGGTATCTTCTTCTTCCAATTGATCAGGCTGGGAAATGTCTTCTTGAGTCCAGTCACGACGACGTCTTTGAATTGTTGTCTTTCTCATCTCAGCAGGACGATCACGATGATGAAGCTTGGCATAAAGGCCACAAGCATTACATACAGGCTCGCCACGATCATTCTTGCGCCAGAGAGGAGTTTGAGTTTGATGACAGTTGGCACACTCTTGACCTGAGACTGCAGATGCGCTAGTCTCTTCGCTTGGGGCTGGAGGAACAGGTTGAAGGGGTACAAGAGGTGGACTGGCAGGCTTGGGAATATTCATCACACGTTCATTAGCATAAGGGTGAGCACGGATAGTATGTGTCTTGTTGCGAACATGAAGAGGGCGGTGAGAATTATATTGCTTATAGTAAAGTCCACAAGCGTTACAGAGGGAATGGAGACGATCGGGAGTACGACGCCAAAGAGGGGTCTTAGTCACCTTACAGTTAAAGCATTCCAACTTGCGGGATGGGCGAAGGGACTTTTGTGTAGTGATTTTGATAGACATAGTGGACTGGCCAACTAAATGATTCTTCTTGGGGCGAGGACTAGTAGCAGGCTTGGGAGTTTCTTCCTTTGGTGCAGGAAGTGTTTGGAAAGGTGATGATTCTTCATTTATAACAAGCTCTTGCTCCTGTTGAGACTTGAGATCTTCAGCTTTGATGAAAGATTCTAATGCATCGAATTGATATACCATATCCATATCCACAGCTGACATAGGAGTTGGTGAGGTTAAAAGGTCGTCCAAGAAGGCATCATTAAGAAGAGCAGTGGGAGGGCTGTATGATGATGTTTCGGAGGCAGAAGATGAGTTGGGGGATGAAAGAGGTGATTGGCAAACCGAGTTTAATAGTTGATCAAGGGAAGGGTCCTTGAAGAGATCAGTGAAGAGAGCAGAGTCCTCTGCTTGTTGGAAAAGCAAAGGATCTTGTTGGTGGTTGATAAAAAGTTGTTGATCAATGGGGTTCATGGTTGTTGTTATTGTTGTTTCGCTTTGGATTTGATTTGTAATTGTCTTGTTTCTGATAAAAGTAATATTCAATCTACGTCGTTACCTACGTGCTTTCCGTTATACATGTAAAAGTAGGCCATTTTAACTTGGATATATAATTTTTTGGTTTAACTTTTTTTTTAAATATTTAAAAGGGGGTAAAGTGGGAAATTAAAACTTAGTAGCGTACATCTTGACCAAAATGTACACTTAGGGAAAAAACTGGGAAAATGGGTTTAGAAGGGTTTAAGAAAGAGGATAAGAGGTTTGTGTATAAAACTTGATAACGTGCAAAGAAAAACACTCAATAATGTAAAGTGTTTTTCAGTAAAAGTATGTTTTTTTTTTAAGCTAGACAAAAAAAAGTGAAGAAAAGAAAAAGATAAAAAGAATTATTTTTTTTTAAGTATTTATGTTTTTTCTTGTTATTTCAATGAGTCATTGAGTGCTAAAAATTTTTTTTAGAACCTTCGGAGCTATAAATAAGTGTAACACCAGAAAACCTTGTGATTAATATTTCATTTTTTTTTTAGTTTCCATTCAAATGTCAAATAGCAATTGATTAAAAAAATGAGGACGGGGCCAATCGCAGAAAAGTACTGGCAAATCACCAAAAATATAGGTTTCTTTAAAGAACATTCACTTTGAAAATGGGGTGGTGGAGAGTTTTTTACGTAATTTCACTTATTTATATATATTTTGATTGGATCTTCCTTATCAAGCCAATCATAATTAAATATACCCCCTGCCTACACTCACATTTTATTCCGAATGTAGTCCAGACAGCACTCAGCTGGAGAATTCTCTTAACTGTGTTACAATTTATTACAATAGAAGCAATATAAAAAAAGGCTAAGCAACCAAAACTTGAAGGTTTGCTAATTGACATATATATGAAGTACAAGAAAAGGAGGAGAAAGACAGAGTGTTTCTCTCCAATATATTTTTTCGTGGAGGGAAAAAAAGGGGAAGAAAAAAAATCAAAAATCTTTTATATAGTTTTTTTATTGACTGATGAAGATAATCTATATTTCTTGAAATAAGATAATCAAAAGAGATGGGATTGCCATATCAATATTAGGGCATTATTTGATTGGATAGATAACTGTAACCCCTCATTTTTGTGTTATGCATTCTCAAGATGATATCCCATATCAGTATTATTTCAAAGCCAGATATAAAGGTCCAACTTCTTGGTGGTGGACGTATCTCCTTGACACTATTGATACATATATGCATATAAAAAACATACTATCTGGTTTTGGAACGACTAGCAGAATCTTATAATACATTTATATACTCAGATAATAGCTTCAAAATGTGCTAAACAAACAAAGAGATGAGCAAGCTATGAGAGGGTAACTGTTCAAGTCTCTTGTATTTGAAAGACTGAGTTAGACATTTTAGGGTTATCAAGCTTAATTAGACCAGAATAGCCTAATAGTTAATATTGACAAATACTGCAATAAGATAATATTGTAAATAAAGTGAATAGAATATCATTTGAATATCGAACATTGGTTGACTAGTGGCATGTATTCATCTTTATTTATATGGAATTTATTATAACAGTGGAGTTCCCAACTCTTAAATGATGTTGTACTACAAGCTTTCATTTGGTAATAAGAAATAAACTGCATTCTTACATATACACATGTCTGTATAAGGAGGGGAGATGAAACACTAATAAATCACTATGAACAAAGACGCGTATATACATCTACTACGGAGAGCGGGAGATTTATCATAAATAAACTATACTTGATACTTGGTACAGTTAGATTACGTCAGGTTTTAGAAATAACAAGTTAAACCTTTTAATCTCTTGCTGTCAAATCAATGTTTACAACATCTGTAAAATCCTTTATTTTTGAGAAGTATTATTTAATAAGGTCACTTCCATTAATACCATAATATTCAGAAGATTAGTTAGTTTAATCATTTTAATGAAAGTGATGGTGCTTACGGCTTTCATATATTATCTATTACTAAAGCATTGTTATTGCTTTCTATTTTGGTTCCAACTAAATTAGTAGAATCTCGATGTAAACTAAATAACATAAACGAATCCAAATATATCCGTACTAAAGGGATACCAAATCTTTAAAATTTTAAGCATCAAAACATTTATAACCTATTTGTTAGAGATCATGATAATTTTTTTAAACAATTTTATATTGAACTGGGGAATCAAATACACATTTCCATATTGGATTAACTAAAGAACATTCCCTTATTAAATTAAAATGCTTTCGAAACCAAAAGATAGGAAAACTGTATCCAGACTGAATTTTGAATCAAAGGTATTTAATAGATTTTATTCAGAAATAAATATAGACAAAGATTTAATAAATTAGATATCAGCTACTTGATTTTCGGCCTTAACCTGAGCGTAAACACTGGCACTGATGTCAACGCCGTTACAAGCACATGCCAACAAATAGCCAGAATTACTATCTTCTAATGCACAAGTTGCACTAACAAAATTCGAAAGATAAATATATTTAGCTTTGTACTTCAAATCTTAACGTTAATTTCCAACTTACTCTGCCTGTGATGCGGAACAGTCATCATTGCAGCGAGAAAGGAAAGTTTGACAGAAAGGATCTTGTACACGGGCCAAAGGATTAC
This sequence comes from Backusella morwellensis, assembly GCA_024139395.1. Taxonomy (NCBI): domain Eukaryota; kingdom Fungi; phylum Mucoromycota; class Mucoromycetes; order Mucorales; family Backusellaceae; genus Backusella; species Backusella morwellensis. The sequence goes on along the minus strand of VCJI01002824.1, from coordinate 33,405 downwards.
TAGCTGGCTTTTCATTACCACCTTTGCTATCTTCATCAACTTCTTCTTCTTCGTCTTCTTCATCGCCTTCCTCTTCATCTTTAAGCTCGTCAGCATCATTCTTATCTTGCTTTTCATCGTTTTCGTCAGAATCATCTTCACCAGCTTCTTCTTCTTCCTCGTCACCCTCTTCTTCATCGCCCTCTTCTTTGTCTTCTTCCTTATCCAATACTAAATTGAATTTTAGATTTCTCGTAGAGGCATCAAAAGCTCCCAGTGCATTCATCATACCCTCGTTCAAGGCATCTTTTTCTAATTTGGACATGTCATCCACCACAGGAACGGCAGCATCATTAATTTCTACAGTTTCCTTTGTCATTGCTTCGTATCTTTGATACGAGGAGTCGATAAACTGGTCCAAGTCGTTTTCATTAAGATTATTGATGTATCCAACTGCATTTTGGTTCACAAAATCTGACATGTCTGCACCATCACAGAGACAGCTAGTAGCTTCCATGGTACATTTAGGAATTGCAAGTTCACCACCTCTATTCAAAACACTACGATAACATAAAGTGAGAAAAAAAATAATAAAAGAGGAATAAAAGAAGCAGTAAGGATTACCAGAGAGATTCACAAGCTTCTGCGTACATAGCACATTCTAATGAAGGCTATTTTTAAAAAAAAAGAAAAATGTCAGATTATTCTTTTTTTTTTCAGAACAAAAAAAAGTATAGCAGTATGATAAAACTTTACCTCATCTGCAGAGACAAGGCCTAATAAGAGTAAAGCACTGGATAATGTTAAGAAACGCATATTGATGAAGTTAAAAAAGTAAAGTTCTCGAGAAATGAGTGTTATATATAGTGATTTATCAACATTCCCTATGTTGGACTATTCTGAAATATTCATTGTTTTATGTTATCTCTTGTGTTTCAAGAGAAAGAATTCTTCATCATCCTAATATCGTCAAAACCTAGGCTAAAACCAAATGTCCTTTTTTTTTTTCTCAGCAGCTTTGCTTGCATCTTATTTACACTTTCTGCTTAGCACGAAAACATTACACGGATGTGTGTGTATTAGTTTAAATTGATCGATGCATTCATTTTGTTTTAGCGTTTAATAACGTATTTTAATAGTATATATACACTTTCCTTCTAGAATAGCGTTTTTAATTTTACTACTATTACTTCTTTATTTATAAACTTATATTTAATTGATCTAATGGTGCATATGGAATAAGAATGTAATAACAGTATTTGCTCTTTCGCACAAGACGAATGAATATATAGGTAGACTAGCTATATTCCATCTACATTGATCTCAATAGCATCGAAACATACTAAATATTGTGTCCACACATAAAAAGAAGGTTGTTAGGTATTTTTTTACATCACACTATTTGAAAATTTTCATATTTTATATGATCTACCAAAGCATATTTGTTTTCATTGCTCACTTTAGAAATTTTCAACGTTCTTGAGATTGAAGTCAGTTTATATATATATACAAACCTGTTATTCGGTTTTCATTAAACGATCTAAGATAACGGATTCAATTTCGTTTAAACCAGTTTTATCCAAGGAGTTAAACCATATTTAGTGCTTATTGCACGGTCATTATTAATCCTTGGTACATATACAGTTGGCAATGAAAGCTGTCGTGGAAACAGTAAATTGGTCCAACTTGAACTCTTCTCGGCTCCTTCTTTTACAATAGAGACTGCATCTTTGAAGTGTCATTCTATTTTATTCTATATCCCATTTTCAAATTGATAAAAGACAATTCCAAAGGCCAATTAGGTCTTTTACACTACAAAAAAAGGAAAAAGCAAGGATAGAGTAATTTTATATTCTCAATAATATGATATTTAATAGTACGCAGTCTCTACTGTTTATTTCAAGAAAATGAGAAAATATTTCAAATAAATGAGAAAAACCAGGGGAATAATTGAGAAAAGAGAAATATATATGTATAAAGAGTATATTTCAAACAGTGAGCAAATAAAGAGATAGGTAGCCATGTAGCAAGGTACATAAAGGCATATGACACACCAATGAGGGATAACATGATATAAAGCAACAGCATAACGTACCAATATGACAGAGGTAGATTCAGTAGGCCCCATTTTTCATCATTTGTAATTTTTATACAATAACTAAGTTAATAATGGCTCACTACTTCAGTCAGGGTATTCATACTTACGTCGTGATAGACTACTGAGTAGGAAGGCAATAACCAGCCCGGTGGTAGCAGTTTTCTTGACCCTAGATGACCAAGCAGCAGACAGGAACTAATAGCCAAAGAAATGGTGATATTTTATGGTACAACTATTGAAATCATAAAAGCGAGAATAATGAATACTATATATATTAAATGAATCTATAACGTACAATATATATTCCCTGCCTGGTTATTCTTACGATCACCTAGGGTCGCCAGTGTTATCTGATGTTTGGGTAACTATAAAAAAAAGGATTAGCAATAGTTTTATCTTTATATACAAGAAAGTACATACGTTGGCTTGAACATTTTAATGGTTAATTAAAAAAAAAAAGGATTTTGTAGAGCGGCTAATTGATTTAAAGAATAAAGTGTAGAAGCGTTAATGAGGGGAAAAAAAAGGTGTAGAAAAACACGTCTATATATACTCTT